>OMLF01029276.1:0-10833 GCA_900302615.1 Holocentrus rufus
GAACAAACACCTCAAGGTCTCCTTCATGTCTGAGCGACCACAGAAATTATGTGCTGATGACACCTAAACAGATCGTGTAATTACTTTTGCCCTGCTGGCCCTGGCCTGCAGTGGAGATTTTCAAGTCCTTAAAGTAGGTTATTACCACTGCAGAATTATGTGTGTGTGTGAGTGTGTGTGAGTGTGCATGTTTACAGTATTTGCAGTTATATCAGTTAGTTTGAATGTATTACTATCCAGTGCAGTTTAAGTTCAAGCGAGGTTTTGTTTTTTAGATTTTTTTGCCTTTATTTAAAAGTTGACAGAGACTGGACATCAGAAGCCCAAACAAAAGCCTTCTTTATGATCTGATAATCCTGAAGCCTCACAGTTGTCAGGTTCAGCAGCCATTGTCGCCCTCTCTCCGGGAGAGGACAGGCTAGACAAGGTTGAGACTTGCAGGTAAACACTACTTAGCAGACGGGTATCGATCCAGCTGTGAATGATGAAACTTGGATTTCCATGATCAGGCAGCCTGATGCACAAAAGGTTTCTCAGAAGGTGATCTTTCTAATGTAGACCCACTGCGTTCCCTCCTGCCGGGTCTGATGGTTACCACAATGCCACCGCAGAGCTCCATTCTCATTTGTTCTATTCAAAGCTGGCAGGCAAAGGTCATCTTTGTTTTGTCTTGGGGCTTTTGCTCACTAAGCTTTGAATCCATGCTGAAATTTATTTCCTGCTGATGTGGATACTGCAGGTGACTGACCGGTTGGTGTGTTTATTCCATACATGTGTCATCGGGCGGGTGTTGGACACCACAGGGCCAGCGCTCTAAATTCATCCTGACATCTTCATTAAAAGAGCTACCTGAAAATAATACACAATTCTCAAACGTGCTCATTTATTGAGCCTTCAGGCGCATGTTGTTTTCAACTGCTTCAGGACAAAAATACAATATTTGTGTGTTTATTAATAGATTTACACCTTCAGGTCCACTGCTAACAAGAAGTGGGAGGAGAGGCAACAAGACAAGGCCTCATGAGGTTGAGCTACAAATAGCTTCTGCTTAATAGATAAGCCTTGATACAGCGCCGGGTGATGAAACGGTGTTTAAGTCTCCAGCATGAGAAGGAGGCATGTTCCACAAAAGGTCGGGCTTTTTTTTTTTTTTTTTAATTAGTGGTCAAAAGTAGTTCCAGCTCAGATTAACAAGCACTCCACTGGCACAGATATTTGAAGTTTCACAGATAGAAATTGGGCTCTCCAAGATTTCAGTATAGAAAGTCCACAGCCAAAGCAAAGATGTCTTTGGCCTATAACTATTGCAGCTCTGTGGTAACTATGAAATCTCTGCAGACTGATGTAAGAGTTCACAGTTGGTCTGTGGGGGACCCGTGAACTCATCGCTTTCACATTTACACAATCAAGTATAGAAGGTGAATGAGGAATTCCTGGAAATATGTAGTTGTTCAGAAGCAATAAATAATTACTGCAATCAGTCTTAAGCAGCAGCAGCAATGTCTTCTTCATTTGGTTCACATACAAACAGCAAGGTGCACACTGCCACCTACTGGGCTGGAATGTGTAACGTCGTTTGTGGTCTTTGTTCCCTGTGCTGGCAAAACCTCAGCCACCTCCATAAGTGTCTTCACTGAGCTGGTGAGATGAGGGAGTAATGATTTGTCACTGATGAACCATGCAGTACATCCATCCCACACAGGGATGTCATTATTGCACTGACAGAAACACTCTATATTTCCAATGCATTTCAAGCACCGCCTGTTGGCTACTGTGAAGCACAAGCAATTTTCTACCAGGATATGCAGTATGCAAGATGCAATGCAAAGCAATCGGGTTTCTGAATACTATGGACATATAATAAAGGGCTCTTTACACCTGCACAGAGTATGTAAGTAGCCTGATATGCTTAGGCCCCCAACTGTATGAAATCTGAAACACTGAATGAGGGCAACAGATTTCATAGTTTTTTATTCCGTGCAAGAAAATGTATCTTTTCTACATCCTGCTACTTTCATAGCTATTTCCTGCTGTGTCATTTGTATGTCTTTTACATTGTTTTTTTTATCTTTACTTATCAAGGCAAGGATTTTGTCATGCATGCTCTTTTTCAGCACTGCCCTCCTTCACATTCACTAAAGCAAAACTGAACTTTGGTAGAGGGTTGGGTTGTAGGTTTACCAGGATGTGATGGTGGTGAAATCTATAGTTTCTCTGTGCTCCCCTGGGCTGCTAATCCACAATATTGTATTTGTATCACTCCATTCATTTCCATAGCAGGGCGAAACTGGTTCCAAACAACCCTTTTAGCACATAAGTGAACGTGAAGAAAGTGAAGCAACATGTCACTGTATCCAGTTTTTGAGGAAATTAAACGTCTCTTTTCTTGTTTTTTTCCTATTTCAATTGGAAAGTAGATCCGGCAGGTAGCGTATGCAGGGAAATTTTGTGTACAAATCATTGTAATTAGACACACACACACGCAAACACACACACAAAATGCGTACCGGGTCTTGCTGTTTTTTATATTGTTATAATCAGCTTTGTTTGTGTTCGTTCATGTGCTAAAACTGTTATTTTGGGATCAGCTGTGCCATGTTATGGAAATGAATGGAGAGATACAAATACAGTATTATGGATTAGCAGCCCAGGGGAGCCTGGAGCAACTAATGAGGATATTTCACCACCATGTGGCCTCATTATCACATCCAGGTAACCACACAAACCCGACGTGTCTGTGAAGATTCTTATTCATCCAGGTCTTGGTACAACAACCCAACACTCTAACAAAGTTCAGTTTTGCTTTAAATTAGACATATTTATACCTTAGGGCTACCTTGTAAATATTTTGTTGGCTACTGAGAATCTCCACTGGAGTAATTTTCATCATCTTGCTCAAGGACTCCTTGGCGGTAGTTGTCAAGGAGGGAATGAGTACTACCTCACTACACTGTACCCTATATAGCTTTTCTCAGCCATTGACTGAACCCAGCGATGTGCCAGTCACAGCTCCACACTTTCTATGGTTCAAGTCCCTCAGCTTAGGATTAGTCAGGTGCGGGTTTACCACAGCAGGTAGACCTTTTCCATGCGTCGGATCATGCTCATGCAGCATGCCAGCCCCCCTGCCGTATGTTATTCAGTCCTGCCAGCTCATTCAATGGGGCAACACACACCTCCTGTCGCTGTGATTCTTTCCAGTCATCGCACTCCTGCTAATGCTCACCGTCCCTGACAAAACCTCTCAGGTGCCGCATTCATATTTCAGAGGTCTCTCACACAAACACGCACACAAAACACACACCGTCATTCATAAATGCACGTACGCATGCACTTGAAGGAGAGGAACAACTTTATTGTAGTCAGTCTGATCTTAAAGTAGAAGTAGAAATATCGATTTTGACGACTTGAGTGGTTTATATCTTAACTTTCTTTAACAAAGGGCTTAGTGTTCAGTTGGGATGGATTTCATATCTCCTCACTTGCACTTGCCAATATGATCAGTTTTTTCACAGACTGAGCCTCAAGGACACCCACTTGCACACAAACATAGACACAGATACCTTTTAATGATCATTGCTCAATAGAGCAATTTACTCCAGTGAGAAGAGTCGATGTGTCAGTGTCCCCTCCTACATATTTCCCATCCTGAACAAGATGAAAACACACTGACTATTGAATTGTCATAACCTTATTGATCACAGCATCACTCCAGCTTAAACCCCTCCAGCCAAGAAGAGAAGAAGAGAAAAACAATGTGTAAGTAAAGGCGCATATTCAAGTCTGCTTTATAGATTCAGTCCAGTCAAATTATTGCACTTTCTTGTTGGATTCTTTGCCCTGTTCTACTTGTTGTCTTTTCGGTCTGTAAAATACTTCCAGTTTTCAGAATAGACCATGAAGTCATCGGCTCTTAAGCCCTGCTGTCAACACTTTGTTTCCCCTTTGTAACTTTCCATGTTATGCACACAAAAATAGAAAGCTCCGTGTCCATTTTATACACTCTTCAACCTGGTTGGTCCCATCAGTGGTTCGTCCTCACAAATGCACGTTGCGCACTCGACCTTTGTTCAAACCCACAGAACTTTATTTTAAATTCTAGTGGACATCCCAAAGTTTCCAAAGATATCAGACATGTCCTGCTGAATTACAGGGAAATGTGTATAAAATGATGCATGTCGATGTAGATATTTTCTTTTGGATGTAATGCTGCAGCCATAAAACAGCGGCATCTTGACTTTGAATAAAGCGCTGCAACCAGCAGATACAGAATATGCATGTGACATTGGCATACAATATGAAAAAAATGTCCTTTTTTTGCATTTTGAACATACTTAAAAGGTAATTTACAGGAAAATCTGAGGTCAGGGTGTTAAAAGAAATATTTGGATATCCTGTAGCTCCACATCCTAAAAGAAATCCTTGACTTGCACTTTATTAAAAGGTTGTTCAACACTCAAATTTTAACATAAGCTGTATGAGTTGCCTTGATACACCACTTTCTACCAACACAACGCCAAGTGGACAGTGAAAAGCAGAAGGTGTTCTCACGAGAGAACGGGCGCGTATTGACAGCCCCTCTCTGTCTCCATTTGTCCTTGCCTGATGAGAGAAATAGGGGGTTTAAAGAAGGATGGACAGCATGGCGCATTCATGCAGAGATCAATCAATATCACAGGGAATATAGCCCACGGGGCCTTGAGAGCCTGGGGTAGTGATCAGAGGAGGACTCATGTAACGGTGAAATGGGTGGACAGATGACAGATAAGAGGTACAAAGGAATTGATTGTTAAGAGCAGCGCCTGTGCCTGTTTATTCCTACACACCCTCTCTGATCACTTACTGAAATGATGAAATCAATGAATAAATGCATTGTATGAGCTCTAATGGACCCACCCTCTCTTTTAAATGTTTGAACCCCCCACCCTCCCACTTTCCTATGTTGGCATGGGACCACAAAACCTGGAAAAACCGAGATGTGCTCCATGAGATTTCTGATGAATCTTTCATGTGCAAAGATGTGTTTGCCCCTCCAGTGATGACCCAACTGCACTTTAGTTCAAGTGAAGTGCAACTTCTTTATTTGCTCCATGGGACCAAGAATGCCTCGTACGTCTGTGTTTATTCCTGTTGACAGAAACAAAAGATTTTTTTTCACACTTAAAACAGCAATGGCATTAAAGCACTAAAAGATTCTGCCTGTCCTCCTTTTAGAGGGTACGCTTTTATCTCAAAAGGGATTTCCTAATTCTAGGGGAGAACACACGCAAAGCAAAAAACAAACCGTCTTCACTTGAAAGGCCTGATGAATATTCAAGGTACATGATCAAGATGGACAATCAGTGTCATCACATCTGTTCTTGTGCCAAGAAATCTGTCGGAAGCACACATTTCACACAGTCACAGTTTCCCAGCGCTGCGGCGCCATTTTCCTGGTGTCTCCGCTGCAAACAAGTTCAAAATGAAATATGAAATTGTCTTAAAGCTGATCCTTAATCCTTCCTCTCTGAATCTTTTCTTAAAGATTCCTAAGCATGAAAAATCATTTGAGTCTCATTTCACACATATTAGTTGTTATGATGCCTGGCATTTTGCAACATATTTCATCAGCCTTTATGCCACTCTTGAATGAGTATTTCAAAACATGCCTGAAATGAGTTGAATGAGATGTTGGGTTCAAACGTCCTCAGGAAACAGTATTTTAAACCTTATTCAACGTATTATAGGTGCATAAATGCATAGTGTGATGTTTACTGTGATGTTTGTACCTATCACTTGTCTCATCAAAGCCGGTATTGCTGCCATTCCTTTAGGTAGAAAATAGACTAGTGGCTTACCAGGCTTTAGTATTGCTTTCAGCTGCCTGCAGCAGTTTGGAGACACAGCAGCCCCCATAGTGCACCAGCATTTAGAGGAGAGCCAGTTGAAGTGTGCCCCCGCTATCCCCTGTGCACCGGCCAAAACTGAACAATGGCTTGAGTATACAGAGACTCTGCTGCTTGTGATTACTGCGCGAGCTTTAATGCAGCTTTTCATTTTTGTCTGGTAGGTTTAAGATTATGATTGAATGTGGGTCATACTCCGCCGCTTGCCAAAACAAATCGGTCCAAAAATGTGTCAGTTCTGCTCTCCAAAAATGCGATGTTCTGTGCAAAAGATGGCAGAAGAAGACAGCCTCTCGCAGTCAGGCTGCTTGGCGGACGGTGAAATTCCCCTGCCTTGCTGTGTGTGTGAAAGCTCCACATGAACTTTCCAGCGCCCCAGACAACCGCCGTCTCCTTGGCTGGTGTGCTTCAGTTTTTTGTGGCTCTTTGCTGGCACCTACTGGACGAGAGTGAGAGAGTCTTTTGTTTTTACTTGGATATTCTCTTGTTAGGGTTTCATTTCAATCGTCCATAACCATGAACACACCGTACCCATGAACACAAACACTTAATTATAACATAATAACCTTTAATGCATATTTTGCCATAGGCTTTGTCAAAAGGAACTGTTTCATAATCCACGTCTTCAGCTGGCTCACATGCACTGTGCTGGCAGTAGATGAGCATAAAACTCTGAAGCTGGCCTGAACTGTCCTGCATTGTCCTGAACTGACCTGGATTCTAGTACTTCAAGGATAAATTAGACCAAACAGAGCAGATTGTTTTTATCATTTCCAACTGTGCAATATGCAATCATGTTAACTGATTGAGTTTCAGTGACTAGCCAGGACTTATTCATGATTAGAATGATGAAACTTAATAGATTAACTTTGCTAATGCATCTAGCAGACGATATTTGTAACAGAAGGGAAACGTAAAGAGTGCATGACAGTATCTGAGGTATCTACAGTGGGACACAATGTACAGAACACAACCCACAGCTGGCAAAGATTTGATTGGCTGATGTGCCTCCTCCACTTTTCCACTGTGAATGGGGAATATCACCTCGCTCTTCTCTGTCAGTGCAGGATCCTTAGCTCTGATAAACAAATCATTACAGAGAAGAGTGATTATAGTCAACACAAGCACACACCCACTATACATGCACAGAGTAAAGTAACCCTTCCCGAACCCTTGTAAGCATGTGTACAGTACTTGTCTTGGCTATACAGTTTATTTCCACGAACAGATGTTGAGTTTCCAGCATTGGAAACCTGTTGTGGATGAATCCCAGCTCAGGTCAGGTTTCTCCAGTAAACATCCTCTCAGTCAGAAGACAAACACGTGTAGTGCACGACTGCTTCTCTTTTGTTCTCTGCATTAAAGAGTTTCAGTTCAAATGAAGCTGCAAACACGTGATGTTAATCTATATCTTATTGCAGGTGGGTGTGAGTACTGGAAAATACTGTCACATCATTGAAATTCAAGTCTTAAATGTAAAACTGAGAGGCCGAGACTGGTTGGGTTTGGCCCCAAGGAAGATCACTTTCATTTTCACTCTTCGTCCATTTTTCAGTCATTGCTGCGATGCCTTGAATAACATGGAAGAAGCCTGGATTTTGGATTTAGCCAGCGATCCAGGCAGCGTTTTACTCTGCTCTCTTGAGGAAAGAGCTTGCAAGTGTATGATCATCATTGTGATGAACTGCGTTTTTAAATCGTCCGTTTTACACCTCTTGAGGCCACGGTTTTATATTCTCTATGTCTGCTGAGGAATTTGGTTTTCATCTTTTTAAATACAGCAGCACATCACAGATCAAACTCCCTGTCTGTGCTGTCAGCCACTGGGGTTTCACTATACACCAGAGGGAGCAGTGCCCCCTGCTGGCTCTCCAAAGCCACTGCTAACACCCGGTTTGACTTCTGACCCAGACCGTCCCCGCACAGCTCCAAACATCCATCCATGCACAGAGCTCGTGCTGATTTTAGAAGCTCTTTTTTTACATCCCTACACTGCCCTTTTTCCTCTTTTGGATTGTCCTGCTGTTATTATCTCACAGTATACAGTACATTCATGGCCTTTTTATTTGGTTGCCTCTTCTCTTTATAAGATAAGATAAGATAACACACAAAAAGATGAGGCAATAGAGGGCAAAAGTAAAATAAGTAGATATAAGGTAAAATTCTAAACTTCTAAGATAGTAGAGATGGATATTATGAGTAAATAGTAACAAAAATAGACAACAATAAGGCATAGAACTAATAATCAAGTATAATACAGTATATTAATAAGGTATACCACTACTATTACTACTACTGCTACTATTACTACTACTAATAATGATGATAATAATGATAGTAATTATGATAATAATGAGATAGTATAACTAAATAGTAAATGAATTTCTGGTATGTATGTGTGCAGGTGTGTAACAGGTAGGTCCTGTTCAAGACTGAGCTAGGGATCAACACTGTACACAGGTGAACAGTGTTGGGTTTAACGGCCCTTATAAGTATAACAGCCGTTTGTGCAGATTGCATGATTATGCAAGATGGTGCATGAAGGATGAGTCTGTGACTGAAGGTGCTCCTCATGAGCCTCACCCTCCTCATAGGGAGGGGGTGTATGAAAAGTAACAATGCCCCCTCATCCCTGTTTATTGTCCTTTGGGCCCATTTCTGTATTTCCACTGCCTGCTTGATCCAATGCTGGAATCTGTTGCTTTGTGATGAGATGATCTTGGCCGCCTCCCAGTACATGATATGATTTGAATGCCATCTTTGCCACATGTGGGATGCTGTCCTGGCACTGTCAGACACTAGGGGGCATGGGTGTCCCACCTCAACAGGTAGGGTGACCACACCTACATAAATCAGCTTACAAGAAGCTTCAAAAACACCTCTGATGAAAGCTGCTGTTGACAGACGAAACATGTTATGTCACTAAACATCTACTGTCTGCATATAAGAATCAGACACAGTTTGTTCAAACCTGCAAAACTTTATTTTAAATTCTGGCAGAGATACCAAGGTTTCCTACCAAAGGTGCTGAATTACAGGGAAATGTGTATAAAATTATGCAAAAGACATGTAGATATTTTCTATTTGATGTGATGCTGCAGCCATAAAACAATGGCATCTTTGCTTTGAATATTTCACTCAATAGAAGTGCGATGTGACTTCAATAAAGCTGCAACCAGCAGATACATGTATGTGCTATTGTTGGTACAATATGGAAAAAATAATGTCTAACTTTGAAGCTACTTGAAGGTAAATTTAAAAACAAAACTCCAATGACAGGTCGACATGTTTTACTGAATTCTGCTTGTTGTCAGTGTAATCAAATCCATCTCACTTCAGTTAAGTGTTGTTTAATGTGAAGCACGTTAACAGTTAATTTGGTTTGGGATTTGCATCGGTTGAGACAATCATTGCATGTGTGCACAAATCACTCACCCATTTATTTTCACAGTTAAATGAATAAACCAGGTTTGAGCATCCGCTGTACATATGCAGTAATAAACAAGTAACACCCGCTACTCTCAGTCAACACATTCCTCTTTAACCTATGTGATGTACTCCCTGCTCATGTTCACAAATAGTGAATGCACTGCCTAAAGCTATGAGGATATGGAAGCTCTATAACAAGGACTTTGTGAGCCACTTAAAGGATAAGGACAGTCTGTGTAAAGGTCTCAAAACCCCCCGTGTCATGTCCATGTCCAGTCCTGTTTGACCTGGTTACAATGAACTTTGGATTTGATTACGTTGGAACCGTGGTAAAAGTTGAACACAAACAATGAATCACACACTCAAACACACACGGCCATACACGGGTTACATATTGACCCTGCGGCCTGCTGCATTCATGTCAACAGGGTCTCTCTCTCTCTCTCTCTCTCTCTCTCTCTTTCCCTCACTTATCCATTGTTATGCCTTTTGTAATGTGCATGTGTGCACACTCTGGAAAAGCCTATGGATCTACTCTGATACTCGTTTGTGAATCAGGATGAAGTGATATCCAATGAAATCTAATCTAAAATGTACAGGACATCTGAATTTCCACATTTTAAAGCTGTAATACGAACTGTCAATGTAAACAAACAATGATAATATTCAATGTCTTTTATGCCTCACATTTTGTCTGGTCAAACCTTCATTTCTTCCTGCATTGTGCAATCAGCTACACAGCCACAAGCCAGTTGACCGCTGACCTATAGGCTACACACACTCCCAGGAACTGCTATGCAAAACATCCCAAACTTGTCTCAAAAAAACAATTTCAGGCCTCTCAGGTCACTGACTGATAATGTGTAAAATGTCGCTGTAGGTTTAACTTGTCCTCAGTTCAAAAGGCTGATCTAGTAACATCTGGATTCAAATGCACCATAGCCACACACCTGTGACTTTTTCACAGTTAATTTAGATATTAAGACTATAACTGCACACTGTAACTGTAACTGTGACTGCATCATGGGTAATTTAAGAACATACACTAAACAAATGGCAAAAATGATCCAGTTGATGCAAAGTTGATTGTTTTTCTAGTTACAATACCGATGTTTCATACTGAATCTTCATCAGGGCCTACACTTTTTCATCATTTAAAAATTTAACAGCACATGTGTGACTGCATCACAAGTAAACACACACCTGTGGCTGCACCATAGTTAATTTTAGGATTTAAACACACACCTGTAACAGCATCATAGTTAATTTTGGGTTATGAACACACACCTGTGATTACATCACAGGTGTGTGTTTACATCCTTAATCCTTAGATATAGCATACAGCTGTGACAAGATAATTAAGATATTTCAAAGTATTATATATGTATATTATATGTGTATTAGATATGTATATATTTAGAAGTATTAATGGAAAATCATAACACAATCTGACAGTCCTTAATGTGATGCTCAGCAATAAGCTTTTTTTTTTTTTTTTTTTTTTTTTTTTTTTTTTTGT
>OMLF01029282.1:9423-23830 GCA_900302615.1 Holocentrus rufus
TCTCCCTGTTGGCCTGTCTCCTTTATGCGCTGTACCTGTTTTTGTCTCTCTCTTCTTCTTTTCTCACCTCTTTTTGTCACTTTTATTGAATTCAGTATGCTTCATCGCCAAAAATGATACCCACACATCATCACCAAGGCATGTAAATAAAATGGAAAGTCATGACAAACGGCAAATAAAATAGTAAAAATCAATCCTACTATTAATATGTATACATGCATGGGTCAAATCAACAGAAACTCCCTCTGCAGTCAGAATTGGAAAAAACTGGTAAAATTCAGAGCATAATTTATTTTTCAGATGGCTTTCATGTTGCATGCCCTACATTTATTTTAATTTAAATTAAATTAATTTAAAAGAACATGGATTGGATTGAGCAGGGAACCTCTAATGTTCTCTAACTGCACTGTAAGAAAGTCTACGTGAATAGATACAGAGAACCTCCAGAACTGGTTCCACTGAAACTGAACTGATACAAACTCTACTGCTTTTACATAAAAGCCAGTAACCGGCTCCATAAGTCAACTTTGCTCCTGTTCTGGGAAAAGACTTGTGTTTGCAAGCTGTCAATCAGTGAACACTGTGACATTGTGCGGGAGGGACGCTCTTCTTCTATGTTAAGCTTAGATGTCACAGGAATTTTCCGACCTCAGAGTGACGTCTCCAGTCAAAACCCTGTCAGAAGTCTTGAAGCCTTTATGTTCACAATCACAGTCCTTTCAGTGGATTTGCATGTGCTGCAACTGACAATTGACCTGGGGCTGCTTCCATTATAGGGCTATATGACGTCTGATTATATTACCTCTGACGATGTTTGTATCCACACCCACGAATTAACCAGAAATATGGCACATCATTAACGCAATGGAAATCTTGATAGGGTATGTGCGCATATGTGTGTGACATTTAGAGGAATGTATATACATGTAAGGATTGTCTTTCTCAACCAGAGGGTAACAAGCAAAGAGTAGAAGACACTTAACAGGATTGTATGTTGCGTAACCCCAACAAACACACACACACACACACACGCATACACACACACCAACGCGCGCACACAGTAGCCTCTCAGGTGACACAGCAGAGATTGGGTAAACAAAGAGGGTAACTTAATATGTGGTTGAAAGAGTGGAGACGCCCCAAAGCACTGGGTTTACTCAACCCTGTTCAGATGTCAACAAGCCTGTAGAATGACTGGACCTGTGATGACTTGGGCTCACTCACTTACACACACACACACACACACACACACCAACAGTGCAGTTGAGCAAATATAGGTGATAGGACCTCACCGAAACTAGATAGACTCACTGAAAGGGAGATAGATGGATGAAATGAACAAGACAGAGAGGCAGAGAGAGAGAGGGAGAGACTTGGGCGAGTGAGAGAGTGGACTTGGCCGGCAATGAAAAGAGTCTGGAGTCAAGATTGTGTTTCTTTGGGTGTGTACTAATCAGAACACAGTAATGAGATTAGGAGCTTTAGAGAGTGTGAGTCACACACACAGACTGTATTCTGACTCTATCACTATATGGATCATATGTACTTAACCTGAGCTTGACACCGTACAGAAACAGTGATGTTATTCTAGCCTGTATGCTCACACACCTCAGAGCACTCTTACATTCAAAACGTTACAGGCAAATACACACTCCAACTCAATCTGCAGTTTGAGAGTGCTTGGGTGTACAAATTCCCAGGATGTGGTGTGTGCTGTCATTAATAGGAAAGAACGTGTGTGTGCAACTCTTTACTGCCTGCTACTTTCATCTAACTGACACCAGAATTTGAATGTATATGAAGTGGAAAAAATGGGTTTGATTGTAAAAACTGGTGTTACAATTGCAGGAAGAATACAATTAGCTTTCTGATGCTTCACAAATAATATGTAATCACATGTGTGCTTTTATA
Organism: Holocentrus rufus; assembly: GCA_900302615.1. Classification (NCBI taxonomy): domain Eukaryota; kingdom Metazoa; phylum Chordata; class Actinopteri; order Holocentriformes; family Holocentridae; genus Holocentrus; species Holocentrus rufus. The sequence goes on from OMLF01029282.1 coordinate 11,335, forward strand.
GGTGAAGCAGGGGGCAATTTTGTTGATCAGTATGACTGTGAAACAAATGAGACCGTGTTTGAAATGATTGGAAACCTCTATCTCAAACCAGTGCTGCTGTTACTGATAGTGTTTCTCATACTTAAGGCCTGTTTCCTGTAAACCCTGTTGCTTCCTTGTTGAAAAGGGCGTTCCTACCTGTTCTTTCTTAGGCTTTATTGAAGAGGATAAACATGTTTGAAGTGTTTTTTTACACTCCTTCCTTCCATCATCTGCCATTTCCAGAAAACATAAAAGCTTTATCTCTGGAAGAATAGCATGCTTTTCCAGTTCTGTGACATAAAGCAATTTCTCGCCTGCACTTTGCAGATCTTTTGCCACAGAGGCAAAACTTCCAACTATTTGTTTTTCTAATGTTGATCTTCCTGCACTAACAAAGAGTACCTGTTGGAGTACCAGAGCCAAGCAGCACTTCTTTTCTATATTGGTTTCCTCTGTAAAGCAATTTCCCTTTGTGCCATAAAGCAATGCAACAGATTTCCTATGAAATCAAACCCAATGGCACCCAATGCAAAAAGCACTGTAGATGCCTCTTGGCGATGGGCTCATTTGTTTACAGTATCCTATTTATTGATGCTAAAATACACACAGAGCACTACACTACACAGAGCACCTTTATTAAAAAGGAAAGTAGTTTAACACCCTGGCAGCTCCAGTTATGCTAACACACCCTCTAACTTTGCTGTACTACATTGCAGCATTTGAGTTTATTTCAAAAAGGAGATGTCCTGTGTCTGAAACACCTACTCTAGCCAAGTCCATCTAACATAAAAAGTAAAAACTATAATGGATCTTTACTCAACTTCCTGTACATTTGAGACACTGAGTAATGAAAATCAGGTCAAGCAATTTCTTTAGGAGTTGATACAGGCCTGCTGTAGTGTTTTGGTGTAAACACCTTCAATTGCACTCCTCCAAAGCAATAAAGCTGGGCTGCACTCTACCTTTCTTTGGCCTGGTGTTGTTGTCTCGCGCCTCCTTCTCCTCCCTCTCCTCCCTCTCTCTCCAGCGCCGCACCTGCTCCTCTCTCATCTTGAGGAAGAGGATCCTCCTCTGCTCCTCACTCAGGGCCTCCAGCACCTCCGGCTCCACCCACATGTCTTCCAGGATTTTGGCCAGCATCCTGCCTGCGCTCCTGGGCACCAGAGACAGCCGTCAGTCCCCCCGTCTGTCTCGGCTCGGCGGCTCACGTTTCAGCAATGCCAAAGAGTCAGGTTCCCTTTTCTTTGGAGGAGTATGCTTTTGGTTGTGGGATCAGGTACAGTCTGACTGCTGTATGTCCTCCTTTTCTCTCGCTGGTGGTGTCCGTTGCGATAAAATGCTCGTTCTTGGCGCGGCAGGAGTGTGTCTGACTCTCTTGAGGCAAAGGTGCAGTGTGTCTGAATCCACTGAGGTTTGAAGGTTGCTGTTGTGGGTTTCTCTACTCTGTTAGTGGGGCAGAGAGAGAGAGAGAGAGAGAGAGAGAGAGAGAGAGAGAGATTATATCTACTGTATTGTTCAGCCCCCCTCCATTCAATCTGCTTCTGGCCGGCTGCATAACACAATAGGCCTTGGGCAAATATAGTGCAAATACAGTGCCAACTGCTCGGTGTGTCAGAATGTGTGTGTATGTGTGTGTTTGCAGGCATTGTTTACTCTATATACAGTAGGTAGCGAGAACGCTGCTGTGCTTTCAAACACTGAAAGGCAAACAGGGGGAGGCTTAGTATGTCAACACATAGACACACACACACACACACACACACACACAGGACAGGGTGTTAATGGCTGCATGCTATCTTAGGGTAACAGACACAGATAGGGAAAGGCAGCTATGGCTCACTTAAAGTTCTCCATTTACAGTAGGTCTCACATACACATAAACCAACACCTCTTTGACTGTTATTAGCACCTTATCAACACACGTGAGAGTGATAGCCATCAGCAGCCCGCCCAACTAGCCTCCGGGTCAGTGAGGAAGTAGATGTCCTTGAATGTTGTGTCCCAGATAAACCTCCACAGCACTTGTTTTAAACACACAGTCACCGCTGAGCACACAGTTTTGAAAGATGCATAAACACCAACTGATTGAGGTGCGGCCAAAGTGGGACACAGCTGAATGTTGCAGCCTGTAGATACCAAAGCAACATGAGTTTCTGCCCCTGGAAGCAGATGCAGCACTTCCATTTGAAAAATGTAGAAATCAAACACAGGCTTAATGCTATTCACTCTGCAGAAGCCTGTGTTTACAGCTTAAAAAGCATGATTTAGTGCTGACTGGCTCTTTTAAGAGGCAAAGAACATTAAGGGAGCGTTTTGCCTTTGGCACTGTCCAAGGATTTCTATAATGAATTATGTTGCAGTATAACAAACACAGCGGCTCATAAATCCCTATATGAATAACAAGATTAAATTACAGCCATGATGGGGCAGTTTTTTAATCTGCTTTGTGAAAAAGCAAAACTGCGCTATGAGTCTATTGTAACACCTACTACACTGTTACAGATAGAATTCCTGTTTTTTTTTTTAACATGCTGCTCAGATGGCTCTCTGGCTTGATGACAGCTTCCACTCTTCATTCTAGCTTCACTTGATTCTTGGACCCACTTAACGCCTGCCTGTTCTGCTATGGAGATCCCTCTCCACCCAGGGGAAAAAATAATAGATTTGAATCCACTTTGTCTAAGTATACTAAGTGTACTTGTATGAGCACTAAAGGTTAATATTCTCAAAAGCATTATTTTTGATATACTTTTTTTACTTAGTAATATGTGGTTAAGATGTACTGCGCGTATTGTGCTATAAATGCACAATGCATTATCATTCTTTTATATTTCAAGTACACTTAAGTGTTTTTCATTTTTACTGGGGCAAGTAGCATTTCACAAGGTTTCTTCCATTTTTTCTTTCTACTAATGAGGTTTTCTCCTTGTTCCCATTGCAGGATTAAGGCTGGGGGGTGTTGTTTTCATTTATTGTTTCACAATGTGGGTATTGTGAAGCCTTTTGAGGCTTTAACTGTGATAAGGGCAATGCAATTAAACTTAACTTGAGTTGGATAAGTCTCAGGTCAAAGAAGCCTTTGAAAGCACCATGAAGGACTCACTACTACACATCTTATGTGCTGTCAGTGTAGCACTGAGTCACCTCCCATAATTCACTGTACCAATGTGAAATCAAACAATACAGCACAGCAAAAAGCATTTTCCAAATAGTCAAAACAATGGCTTACCATGCTTAACTTAGCAAGACAACAGGAGCAGATGCTTGAGAAAACAGACATGAGACAAAAACAAAAATGCACATAAACACAGAGAGCAGATCAACACATCCATACACACACACACACACACACACCCTCCTTCTCCCACACACACACATAAAGACAAAGCATTCAGCTACTACTTGGCGCCAACATGCAAATAGGTCCGGGATTTGCCTCTGCCTCCGTTCACATGCAGAGAAAAGAAAGACAGGAGAGAAGAGGAAGCTTATGTGCATCGCATACTGAGAGAAAAGTTTGAAAAGTCTTTCAGTCTGAGCAAACACAGCCCGTTTCACAGCGACGGAGCGGAGTGTGAGAGATGGATGAACCCAGACAGGCTGGAGAATGGCAATCACAACAGAGCGTGAAAGAGAGAGAAAGAGAGAGAAAAGTGCAAAGTGGAGGGAAAAGTGGACTCACTCAGTCTGTGGCCGACCGGCAGCATCTCGCTCACTGGTGTGAGTTTCATCTCCTCTGTGGCTGTGGGTTGATGAGTGTCTGACGTGAGAGCGTGTCTGTGTGTGTATGTTTGTGTGTGTGTGTGTGTGTGGGCAGTCTGAGCCGTCAGCAGTGCTGGAATGCAGGCATAACTCTGCTGAGCTGCCTTTGTACTGCACAGCAGTGGGAGGGGCTGACATCACAGCATTCCTCCTTTTCTTTCCTCCTTCCTCTTCTTATTCTTCCATTGACACTCTCCTCTCCTCCCCTCCCCCCTCTTCTCTTCTCTTCTGTTCTCTTCTCTTCTCTTCCACTTTATTGTTGCCACAGCAGTGAAGTTCCATTAATTGGTAAAATGTGATTAAGCAACAACCCCCCTCCACCCCCACCCCCCTCTAGGAGCAGATCCACTGCTATAATTAAATTCATTTCTTGGCTGTTTCACATCTTCTCCCTCATGGCATTTACTTATGAACAAAGACTGGAATATGTTTCATTTGGTCTGACAGGATCTTTAACCTTTCCATACCTGGTCACACAGGATGTATGGCCATCCCACCAAAATGCAGGAATTTGGTTTAAGATCCTGAGACTGGTCTGTATTTACTAGGGAAGCATAGGAGTGAGTCATTCTGTTTGACCCATGCCGCAAAATCGATTTCTTCCGCTTTCCGTGGAAAGTTTTGGAGTCCCACAACAGGCTGTTGACACACTTTGATAAGAAAGAGTGATAATTTCAGCAGTCATTGTTTTCTGTTTGTCCCGCCCATGGCACCATACCTGACCAAACTGGTTGGATAGTTTTAAGTATCTATCAAATGCCTCTGAGTAATTATGGCTATTAAAGTGTATGGGCGGTCTACATGTAGATGACTAACCTGTGACTGGATTGTTTTTGACCTGTCTGGGCTGCATGGGCCTCTTGTGCTTACAGTGTTTACAGGAAATAGGCATTGATCCTTCCTCTTCTGCCTTGTGTATTGTTATGTTCAGCAGGTATTTGCTATTTACAGTAAGAAGGTCAAAATAATGGTGTCATTGACAGCATGAGTGTCACTTCAAACTGTATAAGGGTTTTATATGATTTGGATCAGGGAAAGCCTTTCTACATTGCTTTGAAAAAGCATAGAAGGCCAACTAGAATTTTTTTTAACCCACCAGAAGTCTTCATGTTCTGAACAATAAAAGTGGAGTGTTTTTGAGTGTGAATATGATATACTGCCAATAAAAAACTTAACTGTGAATGTTCATACTCATGTATCGTTAAAAATTAAATGGGATTTTAAAAAAAGTGAGCACTGTTTTTTTTTCACATAATGTGTCATTCATTTAAAAAGATTTACCCTAGAACTCCAGTCTTTTTAGCAACACATAGGGTAACACTGATACCTGAAACCAAAGCTGTCCAAAGCTCAGCTCAATACTTTTGGGGACTTTCAGTGATACTACACTACAAACATCCGTCTGTTTGTCTCTCTGTCTGTCAGGGCAGATAACTCAACGTCCCACACACACACACACACACACACAAGACTGACATGGATATGTACCTAGCTTACCCATTTTTAAGATATAAAGAGCACCACAAAATGAAAAGGAAAGTGATAGATGCAGACTGTCCTTGGATGGGAATTGCTGGCATCCTCAAAGTGGGAATTTTTTTACACTACCGTTACCATAAGCTGACTACACACACACACACACACACACATACACACTTTCTCCCTCTCCCTCTGGGCTCAAGGTCTGGTCTGCTAAAGCAAAGTAGTGATGTGCAGATGGCAGGAGTATTGTGGGGAAAACACAAACATATTAATCATATCCCAGCGCTTGAGATGCTCCGGCCATATTACTCATGTGCTATGTGGATGGCCAGTGTCACGTGTTGATCTTATTCATCCTTAAGACACGCCTTTTCAATTCCCTTAAGTTCCATCTACAAGCATTATTACTCACTTTACAGCATAGTGTTTCCTCATAGACTTGGAAACATCATGTCATAACAATGGTTATTTTAGTCTAGTCACAGTCACACCTTGTGCCATGATGCACCTGGGGAAAGTCCCAGTAGTTATCAACACATGATCAGTGTTTATGAACACACTTGTAAAATCCAGTATTACGCTGGGACTCGTCTGATCCCATTTAAATGGAAATAATGCATGCATAGCATCCTCTGCTGGATAAAGGGAAAATAGCAATAGTCCACAATACTCCCAAACTTCAAAAGACCACACACACCCTAACGACTCACATGATGACCGGGTGGGTCAACGTCTCACATGTGACCTCAACGACTCTCATGTGACCTCAATGACGACTCTCTAGGTGCAAACGACCCTCCAAGAGGATAAATACCTGGGTCTCCCAACCAGTCAGTTAGAACTGAAGAAGCCTTTTGGATGACATGCGAAAAGTCTTCTAGAACCTCTATCAAGTCCAGTTGCCTTACTAAGCACTTAGAAAGACCATACAGAGCAGCACTGAACAAAATTGTGTCCAAAGGATCCCTATCTGACAGATTTTTCTATAGTTATTTATTTTATAATAGCCTAAACCTTCTTACTTTTTGATGCTGAAGAGTGGGGAGTGAGACACTGGTGATGAAAATGTAGAAGATAATGAGGGCTTTAAGAATTTGGCTATTAATTATTAATTATGTTGCACATGCAGTTTGGGGAAAAAGATATAATTATAATTTGGGGGGCTAATTTTGCAGTCAAAAGACCCTGTGGTAGGTCCTGAAAAACCAAGAATAAATAGGTAGAAAATTGTCATGCACGCGCGGGAACGTGCGGCGCCCGCCATCTTTGATAGGGTGCACGAGCATTGTTGTTTAATATATCAGTGTGGGACGCGCGCGGGCGGGCGCGCGGGGGGTCATGCTGTCACTGTGGCAGCGTGTTTTCAATAAATGCATGAACTTAACCAGAAACACCATAGTGGTTTTCAGTGAGGTGTTTGTTTATTTTATTTTCCCCATAGTTCTACTTGTTTTATGGATAATAATCGTAACCCATAAACGTTAGTAATAATTCTATCTTTGAGACACAATTTGTTGTCCATAAAGTGTAGATGCTGTAATAATCGTTACTGTCTCTTTAAGAAACTGCTTAGCCTCTGTTCTGACCTCGTGCATTTGTTTACTTTTGGACAAAAACGCCACTTTTGTGACAGCTGGCCCAATGCCAGTGGACTGCAGCTTTTCTTACTAATACTTCCATGGGGAAAACTTGCTGTGCTGTTTGACGGTCCAGTAAGCCTCGCTTGAGTTTTGATTGGCATGAGGGTGAGTAGATAACTCACTGGATTTTCATTTTGGTTTGACCTTTTAACTTTTCCTTCTTCTGCTTGGTAGTCAAATTGGGAGCCAGCCCACAAGATTACACAGCAAGCGACATCTGATAACACATCATATGACAGAAAGAATAGATTTTGCCAATAGGACCAATGTTCTCTGCTGATACCAAATCCACATAATCTATCTTGATCCAGTGTCTCAATAATGTTCTTAGTTTTTATCTAAATACAGTCCAAAGATTGAAATGGCATTCCAATATGTCAAGTGACTCAGACAGCACACACAGAGGAAGGCAATTTTCTCTTGTAACCACAAAATGAGATTATATTTCCTGTCATGCTTTCTGGGGGCTTGCTGGAGCCGTCTGATTCAGCAGCATGGTCAGGCAGATTTTCCATAGCAAAAATGTTAGTATTCCAACATGTTCTCCCCCTCAACCCCCCATGTTTAATACATGGGCCCCACTGACATGGAGCCAGCTGCATAGAGAGGATGTGCATTAGAATGCAGTCATATGAGAGATGTACAGTATGTGGCTGGACAAACCACACTGAAGGCCAACACTACATACAGCAGAGCTCCAATCCCTAACTTCATTTAACTGAAAGTGCAAGCTGTGCTAAGATGGACACCCTTGGGTGGTGTATGTAATCTGTACCCATCCTACCCCATGTTAACTATTTTTTACATGGAATGCTGACTATGCACAAGGGTGTGTGGGAGAGATTTTAATAAATTCAGCTGGCTTTATCAGTATCATCAAACTGCATAGGCTGTGATTATATGGCACATACAGCAGAGTGAGGTTCTTCTGTAGGTGGTAGTTTACAACACTACAGATTGAATTCAAATGCTTTCATAAGTTGCACATGCTGGGTAAGAAAAGTAGGTCTACATTATTATTCATTGTTAGCAAAAACTGGTTCATGGATACACAGTATGATATAGTAAAACAAAGGCGAAGTATAAAGGAGTCTGGATGTTTAACTTAGTACATATTTATCAAATAATGTTAATGGTAATAAGGGACAAACAATAAAGATTTATATATTTATTCATTTATTTGGCACTGCCACAACATTTAGTTCAGCCAGAATTCAAGCAACTGAAGTGCTGCTATGAAACACAAAGACACATTTTTCCTACTGGAAGCTAGCTAGCTAGTTAGGGTGATTGCTGTCAACCAATCACACTATTGTAATCCGATTTTCTTTTCCTTCTTCTTATGTTCCTGCTGCATTGCAGATGCAGTGAACATATTTTTATTCATCATACTTATTATTCTGTATTTATTTATTCTTAATCTTCTGTACAAATTTCGGCACGCTACTTGTCCCGCAGCTTTGAGAAAACCCTGGCACATGATCAAAACGTGCAGTTCTGACTTTTCCAAGCGATTCGCTTGATTTTACAATGGGTGTGTATTGCGCGTGTATTGCGCGGAATGTTCACGGCTAGAGTGCTCACAGACACACACACACACACACACACACACACTAACCTCTGATATTATTTCAGTGACAGAATGTAGATAGAATGAATAGTTTTATTTTTCCAACTGACACTGACACAAACAAACATACAACAACAAACATACAAACATGTTTCTATGTTGAAATATGATATGTGGCTCCAAAAAGAAGCGGTTTTGATATAGCATGAATAGCATTGCCTTGGAAGCCATTATCTGTGTGGACATGGACATGCCTGTTATCTACTGGCCGTATTAGCAGGGACATTAAGGACACATTAAGAGGCAAAACTAATTTCCAGACAAGCAGGCAGGGATCTTGTGCAGCACCCATGTAGCACCCAGGCAACGTCCCAGAGCACCCAAGCAATTGCATAGCACCCGCCAAGCAACCAGCCCGATCACCATGGCCATTGCTTAGCAACACACTAGGAAACACCCAGAACACCATAAAAACTGCCTAGCAACACCATATTGACCACCCAGAACACCATAGCAACCGCCTAGCACACCATAGAAAGCACGGAGAACCCTAGCAACCGCCTAGCAACAGCCTAGCAACTATTCAGAACACCCTAGCAACTGCCTAGCAACAGCCTAGCATCCATCCAGAACACCATGGCAACTGCCTGGCGACACCCTAACAACCATCTACAACTCCTTAGCAATGACCAAGCAACACCCTAGCAACCACACAGAACACCATAGCAACCGCCTAGCAACTGACTTGCTACCGCCTAGCAACTGACTTGCTACCGCCTAGCAAAATAAAAAAAATACGTGTGGATCAGCAGGAACATTTCAAAATTTCCGCTGAAATTTTCTAGTGGTGTGATTGCTGAGCAATCACACATATGTTATCTTTGGACAGAATTTTTTCTCTTTCTTTTTATTCTTCTTCTATTTTCCCCCATTTTTTAGACTCCTGCTCCTTCCACATTCTTTCAGCTAAAAAATTCATTCAAACTTGAAAAAAATCAGCTTCTTTTGGACATGTGCGCATGTATTCAACTTTTTCTTACTATTCATAATTTTTTCTGCATTTTTTACTCTTTCATACTTTGAGCTGAAGGCTTCTGATTCACACAGCATTTCAAGTATGTTTCTACTTTGAAGTATAATGAATTTATATGCCTTGAAAGACAGGTGTTTTTGATCATGCTTGTGACTAATTTACATGTACATGCCTGGACATGCCTGTTATCTGCTGGTCATATTAGCAGGGACATTAGGGACACATTAAGGAGCAGAACTGATTGGCACACAAGCAGGCTGGGACCCTGTGCAGCACCTATGTAGCACCCTAGCAAGGTCCCAGAGCACCCTAGGAACTGCCTAGCAACCAGCCTTGCAACCATCCAGAACACCCAAGCAACCACCTAGCAAGTGCCTAGCAACCACCCAGAACACAATAGCAACCACCTAGCAACATCGTAGCAACCATCCAGAACACCCTAGCAACCGCGTAGCAACAGCCTAGTGACCACCCAGTACTCAATAGCAACCACCTAGCAACAACGAAGCAACCATCCCGAACACCCTAGCAACCGGCTAGTAACAGCCTACCAACCTCTCAGATCACCATAGCACCTGCCAAGCAACATCCTAGCAACCATCCAGAACACCCCAGCAACCGCCTAGCAACAACCTAGCAACCACCCAAAACACCATAGCAACAGCCTAGCAACAGCCTAGTGACCACCCAGAACACCATAGCAACAGCCTAGTAACAGCCTAGTGAAACCTTCACAACCATACAGAACAGCACAGCTGTGTGGCATTTTCTAACTCCTGATATCATCATCTTAGTGAAAGTAATAACAGTATTTCTCTTATTTTACCAACTCATACAACTGTTTGTCTATCTGAACTTCATCTCTGACTGGCTGCTTCAACTTCCCAGTGTCAGCAGTCTGTCTGCACTATCCAGATTTTTCTCAAGCTCACTACTGCTTCTACTACTACTGCTAAAATCTTATTGCTACATTTAGTACTTCATCAAGGACTTCACTACACACACACACACACACACACACACACACACACAGACCCACCACACACATTGTTTAAAGGCATAAAATCACTCACTCTTTAACTTTCTTTCTGTCATTCTCGCTCTCTCTCTCTCTCTCTCACTCTCTCTCTCTACAGTTCATATGCACACACTTGTATTGCTGATTTGCCTGCTAAAATCTCTCCAGCCTTGGCCCTTAAAATCATCTTGAACCCCATTGCAGGCACTACTGACAATGTCAGACTTTTACATTTCTGACATGTTTAAAGATACATGCAACTCAAATAATATTGCAACTTGACATCTTTGTTTATAAAGTCTCATTTTGCTGACGTCTTGTATTTTTAATGGTGCAGTCAAATAACTTCCCATTTCAACTCAATGCTTTTATGCTTCTCGAATTATATTCGACCTATCCATTCGTTTCAACTGCTTGTACATTTAATGACATGTAACAGTTACAACTGCTGGTACCTTGATATATTTTGTACTTTTTGAGTTACCACAGTTCATGTTCCATGATGTTTTAATGATATGTTTTTTGGGTTTTCTTTGCATATCATGCATTATTTTGAGTACTATATTAACAGTATTACTGCTTCTATTGTCATTACTCAGCCAATACTAGTATTGCCACTGTTAGAATCAATACTATGATGTTTACTAATCTAACCACTACTTACAGCTGGTACAATTCCACTGTTAGACATACAACAATCATACTGCCGCTATCCTTACTACCACTATCAATACTGCTTACTACTACCACCAAGCTAAATTTACCACTAGTTTTAATACTAGTCCTATCACCAGTCATGTTGATCTTTCAGTGTTCATGTTTTACCTCACTGTTCAACTGTTGATATTGTCAAACCTTTCAAATTCTCACATTTTGAAAGACACATTTCACTAAATCTCACATTGTTCAAACTTGAACCACACCTCCACTTGTAACACCTTTTCATTTGTTCAACTTTTAAATACTTTTTGTGCTTTTTGAGACATCACATTTAAAGTTTTAGTTCTGGTGGGCAGAGGATCTTAAACCTCTGAATTTCAGCAGTTTTCGAACTTTTTTTTTGCACAGCTTCTGGCTTGTCCACGCATTTTCTACAGAAAATGTACTTTTTCTAGTTATTATTAGTGGGCAAGCTGGAAGCTTTCACACTTACGTTCTTCTCACTATTTGTGTGATTGCTGAGCAATCACACATGTTATTTTTTGTTTCGAAATTCTTTATTAATGGGCAAGCTGGAACCTTGCACACTTATGTTCTTCCCACTATTTGTTAGTGGGCAAGCTGGAAGCTTGCACACTGATGTTCTTCCAACTATTTATTGTGTGATTGCTGAGCAATCACACATATGTTATTGTCGGGTTTGGAATTATTTCTTTCTTTTTATTATTATTCCGACGTTTTTTGGAATCCTACTCCTTCCACATTCTTTCAGCTAAAAATTTCATTCAAACTTCAAAAAATTCAGCTTCTTTTGGACATGTGCGCGTGTATTCAACTTTTTCATACCATTCGTACTTTTTGAATTATTCAACTTTATTTCAACTTTTTGGCCCATAGGAATGAATGAAACAGAATCTTCAAAATTCAGAAATTTTTCCGCATTTTTTACTCTTTCATACTTTGAGCTAGAAAATTCATTCAGCTTACATAATGTTGAGCACACTAAGTAGAATTTTTCTTTTCAAAATTTCCATGGCTTTCATACTTTTTTTATTGTGTGCTTGCTTCAGCTTCAGCGAAGCAGCACGCTATACACTCTTACATGCTTCTTTAATCATCATCATCTTCTTCTTTTTCTTGTTCTTGTTCTTCTGCCTACTACTTCTACACTTCTTCAGGTACCGACACCATTCAAGCTTTAAAATGTTCAGCTTGCTCTGGAATAGTGTGCCTCTATTCAGATTTTTGATATTTGATATACTTTATTTTTTATTTATTTTTAAAAGTCATTTTTTGCCCCAATTAAATCC
>OMLF01029286.1:0-10249 GCA_900302615.1 Holocentrus rufus
TTACTACATTTATAGTGCATGCTAAGTTTTTTTTTCTTTTATTCTTTGTATTGAGCTATTTAATTTTATTTTATTTACTCTTCTTATATTTATTTAGATATATATTTGTCTCTTCTAATGTATATTTTTTGTGTATTACCGTTCCCATGCAATCCCTGGATAACCTGCTGCTCTAAGACATGAACCAAGTGGATGTTTGTGTCAAATCTGAAGAAATTCCCTCCAGGCATTCCAGACATATCACATTTACAACAGTGAGACAGACTTAAGGTCACAGCGACCTTGACCTTGACCACCAAAATCTAATCAGTTCATCCCTGAGTTCAAAGGGACATTTGTGCCAAATTTGAAGAGATTCCCTTCGGTCGCTCTGGAGATATCAAGTTCACAACGAGACAGACTTGAGGTCACAGCGACCTTGACCTTTGACCACTAAAATTGAATCACTTCATCCTTGAATCCAAGTGAACATTTCTGCCATATTTGAAGAAATTCCCTCAATTTGTTCTGAAGATATTGCGTTCACGAGATTAGGACGGATGCAAAACCCAAAAACATAATAAAATGCCACGCCAAACTTTTGACCATTTATCCTCTTAGTATAACATACAAATGTAGTGTACAGTAAATGATATAGTAAAATTTTAAATTAGTACATTTAAAAGTTGAAGCAATTTGATGTGTCAGGAGCGAGAACCACCAGCTGCCAAACAAGAAACAGCATTATCAAGTTGTGTGTGTATGCTTGAAATCTGCTTTATGTTAACTGCTGCACATACATTTGTCTCATAAATCGCTGCTGCACATACATTCATTGTAGGGATATACAAAATCCCCCATGGAACATAAAACAAATCTAGACAGGTGGAGCTAGGGAGGAAGTGAGTTAAAACGATTGTGGTCCATAGTGGCAAGTTAGAGAAGCAACCTGTCAAGGTAAGCTGACGTGGTTTTTAAAAGGTTTTGAATTGGATAGTGAGATGATGATTGGTTAACTTTGAAAACGACAGCTGTCAGAGAGTTCATCGGCTTATGGAACCTGGAGAGCTTCCTGAATGAACTAGCTCTGCTCATAAGATCTAGATCTGGCTCAGTGAAGGCCAGATCTACTCTCTCAGTCAAACAGTAACTGTATATGATCAAAATAAAGCAGATAGTGTTCAATGCCTATTACACCACAGCTTCCTTATTTGATACTCTTTGAGTTGTGTTTGAACTTGTCCATACTTAAGTTAGGACTACATTTTTGAGAGTATACATGAGTGAAAAATAGAGGATCTGCATACAAGATGTGCAGGAATCACTGGAGGTACCAGTGAACAGAGATTTATATGAAGGTCAAGAACATATATGGGCAAATGTTTAACTAAGCTGTCATCATCGCTTTAAGATCCCATGAACACAGTTCCTTCTTAGAAATTTTGGCATTCATCAACAAAAGCACAACATGACTGAAAACAGATGCCTCTGAATATCTGATGAATGGGGTGTAAGTTTGCATACATTGGGGTGCTCATGTGTTGCTAATAAGGCTTTTAGATAGGATGCGGTGTCCACTGTGCTTGCCACTGGGTACAGCCATGCAGATACGCTCTTGCATCATGGAACACATAGACAATGAATGGGTTTGACGGTGGAGGGCTGAAGTTTGTGCATTCTATCTCAAAGCCTCTTAAGCGTGTGTGCGTGTGCCATGAGTTGGAGCCTTAAAATGTGCATGTGTTATTAATGTGTATGTTCAGTAACAATGTCTAACCTGCTTTCTTAGGGCCTCAAAGGCAGCGCTAATGGTGTGGACACGGGTCCTTTCCCTGGCATTGGCCAGAAGCCGTCTGGTCTGCTGTATGGCTTTGACTTCTGGAAGATGCCCAGGAAGATCAGCACCCACCCGTTTCCGAGGAGACTCCTAGGCAGAGATAACAAGGAAGGATCGGATTACAGAATCAAGAGAGGACTACACAATGATGTCATTGCTTACGGGACATTTGTTATTGTTTTAATGTTGTTACAGGAAGAAATTACAACACATTAAGATTAAACTTGCCATCTGGACCAGTGTAGTTTTCAGTATGTGATGTCAAAGTCAAACAGTATGAAGGTTTTCATTCTAACTAGGCACAGCAGCAGCTATGACAAAAACAGCAGACTCTTAGGTCATGATGGAACATAACTGAAAATCACTTAACCAGAGGAAATTCTGTGTTCCAGGCAGAGAGATCTTGACTCAACTATATCACACAGCATAAAACAAGGACAGGTCATTCTGCTAGAAGCAGATGTACTGCATTTTCAATGTCACTAACTCCTATTCATTATTCATGTAACTCCAACAAGGGATGTACCAATCAAATGCCCCCAATCATAATGGTCTGACAAAGGTTCGGAACAGATCACCAGAACTGGCAAATCACCATATAAACTGCCCAAATACACTATTGGCCTACACAGGTTATTTATTCTCATATTCCACTTGACAGTTTTTTTTTATCATGTTCTTGGCCTTGTGTTTTTTAATTTGAAATTGGTAATTGGTCATTTCATTTTACTGTTTTCTTAATAGTTTGATCATTGGAATCATTCATGATTTTCAACTGTAAGGCTGTCTTATAAATTGTATAACCTATATGATTAAAACAGTCAAATATATTAGACAAAATATAAACCTTTTCCATCCAGCACACACTAATAAGAATGCTGTTGGATAAAAACTATGATATATTTCCACGTGGTAAGACAACAATGTCATCTAGGCATAATATCAAGCTGTTTAATATAGTGCTGTCTGTCCTTGTGGTGCAGTTTTACACTATGTACAGTTACAATGAATTCTAGGTAAAATGCATCACTTAAATTGGTAATTGATCATGATTTACTAAATCAACTATGAGGTACAATGCGACTTCAGACAACGTCCCTGGCCCTCTTAAATTAGCTTCAAGGAATACTCCAATGTTTTGGGCAAATATCCCTTTTCCGACTTAGAGTACAACAAGATGTTTCATAAAGGTTTCACCTCTGTACATCCAGTGGTTCGATTTCAATGGATCGCATTTTTTTGTTAGTTTAGCATAAAGAGTTGAAGTCTACAGGAGTCATTAGCCTAGCTCAAAGTGAAAAATTAAACCTTACAGCAGCTCTGAAGCTGTCTTATTTGCAAAATGTATTGTGTATTTGAAATACATGTCATGCAATTTTTTTAAGAAACAAGTCATTTTAGAAAGGTTAGATAGTAGAAACTATAGATGATAGGACCTATAACCACTGAACATGAGTTCCATCCATCTAACTTCTCCTGAAACACCTCATTTTTTAAAAAATTCGAAGACATGTATTTCATCACCGTGTAATACATGATACATTGTGTAAATAAGAGAACTCCAGAGTTGCTGTAAGGTTGATTTTTTCCCACTTTGATGGCGCAAGGCTGACGGCTCCTGTAGACGGCAAGTCTTTATGCCAAGCTAACACAAAATACTACCCATCAGAACTGAAGCAATGGACGTACAGAGGTGAAAATGGTATCAAACATATTGTCTAAGTAAGTCAGAAAAGGGTATTTTGCCCAAAATGGTGGAGTATTCCTTTAAACAAAGCTCGGCCACAGTTTCCATATTACAGCTGCAAAACTAGAACACATTGTCTAGATATTACAGGGAAAATCTGCTCTAAGACTGAATGAATCAGAAAATATTTTTCCTAACATTCCATCTGTTCACCTTGGGTGAATGGACCTGGGACTCCACAGTATGACCATTATACTGGGAGGTCTGGGATGCTCCAGGAACAGACAGCGCTGCAGCTTGGCCAGACAGAGAGGAGTCCTGGGGAAAGGTATGGTGGATGGATGGATGGTTGCAGCTGGTGTTGGTTGTTGGAAGGGGGATGAAAGTTGAGCAAAGGCCCAGTCTGAGTCCATTTGATTGTGGCTGAGAGATAGTGCAGGGCCAGTCTGATGTCTGTGGGTTAGAGAACTGAGAGACAGGTAATTGCGAAAGTTTTGCTGTGATAGCAGGAACATTACTACCAATCCTCATGTCTATGGCACCAATCTGAGCACTAGATGATGCTATAGTCATTTTGCCTTCTGTTTGCTCTGAAGGGACTGCGCCTGTACTGGATCTTGCCTCCTGTGATGTCATCAGCTGTCTCTGTGCCGGAGCCAACCTGCTAATATTACATGGTTCCTTTTGAGTCTCCTCTTCCAAATCCTTGTCCATGTCCACTTGGTAGGGTTTTATGCCCACAGGATCAGTGGTGCTATTGTAGAGCCTTTTGGGCTCACGGGACTTCCTCTTGAACTTCTTGTTAATGCCTGGGACAGATATAAGTGGCTGGTCTGCTTGATTGGTAGAAATGGACTTATTACAGCCATCAGTCCACAGATGAGGGTTCCTCATTCTTCAGCAATGAGTACAAACTAACAAAATTAAACTGAAATAGAGTTAAGTCATCTAACAATTAATTTCATCTTAACTGGGCTAAGTAAAATGAAACCAAATACATGTATGAGCTGCTAAATTCATTTTTAATTTTCACTTCTTGTCAAATATATGTAATATATAATTCTATCATGTCTATCCTATGCCATGCACTGTGGTTCTCGTACCACATGTATAAAATTATACTGTGAAAACCTTTAAGCTCAACTAACTTAAACTTGATTGTTGTTGAAAAAGTTGATTCCTTGTTGTGTTTACATTAGGAAAAGTATGGCTACATGAATATCTTACAAACACTAAGACTGAAACATTTAGCTCCAACTAGTGTGGGGCTAGGCTTCAAACACAGATCCAACAAAAGTTTCACTTTCATAAAAACAAAATGCAGTTTCTTCATGAACATATTAATATAGTTGTAGGATTTCCATTGCTTAGAGTGTCAATCTCAACCGTAAGTTCAAGTTTGTTATATGGTGAGTCTTCATAACTTTATACATAACCCAAGTATTCATTTTGTTCCAACATCAAATCTAAAAAAATGTCCACCCTTTATGAGAAAACGTTTGGCTCCCTACTGTATAACAGCAGCTATTGTACTGCATTACAAGAGCCTGCAGAGTGCAGTATGTTGCTTTAACTTTACCAGCAGTTTTCTGTGGCTCCAGTCTGTCTGCACAGCAGCACTGAATAATTCACAGTGGTACACAAAGCTGTGTAACATCTGCTATTCCACATAAGTTGTCTATCGGGGTTGGCACCTGCATAAAGCTCTTTCCTTATCAGTTGTAAAAGTTTCTTTCTGTGGAAGGAGTCCCAGCCTCTGACCAGACTCAGGCTTACAATTTAGCAGTCTTGAGTGCGGCTCCAGTCAGTCTGCATAGCTGCGCCGTGAATAACCCACACCACTGCTCCAGTGGAGTTGCATAGGCTGGATCAAACGGAAACACCACATGAAAAGGACTCTGAAAAACTAAATCACAGTCACAAAGTAAGCTACACTTACTATACATATTACGTTGCAAACCAACCGCTAATAGTGTCAGCTATAAAAGAACTGAGACTTTTCCAAGTAGCTGGCGGCGATTAATAGTTCCAGTGGGAATGTTGGTGTTTGATTTCAGGTAGACTGTTAACAAAAGGAGAGGGTAAAAAACAAAAATCAAACGTTGCGTGGAGCTGTCTGGTAAATTATTTCAACTTAGCCCAACTTGACAAATCTGCGACGAAGAGCAGTGGTGGTAAGTGGAAGCTCGCGGACAGGGATATTTAAGAAGGCAGTGGCTAAACTTCTCAAAGCTGATTCAGTTTGAACAACAGCACAGTTCAGGGTAGTGTGACAGCAGTCCAAGGAGCAGATCGACTATTTTCCAGATGAACGTGCAGCTGATTTCATGAACACCAGGATGGAATCAGACTCTTTCCATTGCCTTACCAATCAGCGGATTTCGATATGAATCAACCTTTAAGGAAGATTTCCACATCTTCTACCACCGAAAGAAGTAAAGCCTTTGCTTCTTGAAGAACGCTCCAAAATCCCACTTTATACACAGGCTAGTTCAGGAAATAACACGAGGACTGAGATGTTCTGAAGACAGTGTCCCTTTGCATACTTGATATTCAGATTAGTAGCGGTTACTTAGTCCACCTACTGCATTCCTCTGGATTGACACCTGTAGACAGTAATATATTAAAGTCAAAGCATCAGTTCCAATCTTCTGCGGCTCCGGCTAGTCTGCCTGGCAACACAACGCGCACCGTCAGTTACCGTTACACATGTCACAACAAAAAGGAATAGAAACAGCTGAGAGCAAGGCTGGCTAGCCCTCCTCCGACTCCTGTTGAGTTGAGCTGGCGTCTGACTGGCTAGCTTTCGATCCTCCTCACACAGTGATAGCCACACACACACACACACACACACACAGAGAGAGAGAGAGGGAGAGAGAGAGAGTGTTGAGGGGTTGCTTTCTGGAGGAGGCCTGTAGTACGCTAATGGATGGAGTAATTTATTTAATCTGTCAGCAGGCCCATTAGAAACATAAGTGTTTGTATTTGTATTAGGCTATATGCTACCTGTATTAGTTTAAGTGTAGCCTACCAGCGATAGTGGCGTCAGTGTTACTATTCAGTTCCACTTCCAAGAACAGCAAACGCTAAACTACGCCATCTCCTGACGCAAACACGTAGCTTTTCTTCTTCTTCTTCGTCATAAAGAGCTCAAGCTTTCACGTGAAATTATTCTTACAGTGTCCCTGATACCTCATCTTAAATTTCCCTGATACCTCATCTTAAATATATATGTGTACTTATTATGTGTTTATTTATGTTTATATGTCTGCCCTTTCTATTTTCTTTGTTTGTTTTGCTTTCTAATACCCCTACTCTTTGTATATTATTTACATGTGCTGTTTTTCCTTACCTGTACATTGTCTATACTTGTAGTTAATAAAAAAAAAATATATATTCTTACAGGTTTGTTGTGATATTGTTCAAGTCTGTCTGAGTTAAGAGATTATCTCTGTACCCAGATACATATTACATTTTATGTTGACAGTTGTTGGGTTCCAGCATAAAAGGCACTTGTATCACAATAATCACAAGAATAGTATATAATAAATAAATATAAATAATACATAATGCATACATAATAATCATTGTGGAAATATCATGGTATTATAACACAATATGTGTTATAACTAGTATGAAAATAATATCACTCATAATTAATCTTTAACACTATTTGCATTTGATCACGCCATGTAAAAAATTATGTAATTAACAAATGGACAAACCGCACTGTAAAATAAGTTTATGGTCCTTTTTTTTCGACAAATTGTTGAATTTGCTGTTCTGTCATTAATAAAAGCTCATAAAAATATCTGTCACAAAATTTTTATTGAACACACTATTTTCTGTGGTTATGTACTATAGATAAAATTTGTTTAACAGGCTCAAAGCAATTCCATAGCCTAATTATGGTTTCTTTGTATTATTTTAGATACTATAATGAAAGATAGGCATTATATATTATGTGAGTATGGGTATAACCTTTTAAGAGCTGTTGCTATTGGGTTTGCCCCTGTGTACAGCACAGCACTTAAGACTTTCATTCCCGCCATCCCACCAGGGGGGGCCACAATGCACATTTAGGTACTGTGTAAATGTAGTTCTGCTCTTTGAAGCTAAATTTTTCTTCAGCGCTCCAGGGAGCCAGTGGGGCCCTCATCTTAAATGACTACTCCTATGGTCACAGAATCTAAAGATACTATACATAGATTTTGTTCTATTTCATATAGGCTTCACCCTTTAAGACCTGAGCTAATGGGATAATGATGAAGCTGGATGTAGATGAACGCTCCACCAGGTTCACTGGAATGTCTAAGCATTAACACACACCCAGTCGTCAATAAAAATAACCCTCAGTTGTCACTAGGAATCATAATTGAGAAAGGCCAATAGAGGGAGGCATACATCTATGATCTCAAAACTGCGGGACAAGAAGCTCGGCGAAAATTGTTCGGAAGATTAAGAATAAATAAAGAAGAATAAGCATGACGAATAATATGTTGGCTGCATCTGCAATGCAGCAGGAACATAATAATGATAGTAATAACAACAACAACAACAACAACAACAACAACAATAATAATAACAATAACAATAATACGAACAATAACAATAGGGATCCAGCACTTCGTGCTTGGACCCCTAATAATCCTAACAAATCCAATAGGGTTCCAGCACTTTGCGCTTGGACCCCTAATAGTAGCAGTAGTAGTAATTTGACGCTTTAATGCTTTTAATCTGAAGGCAATTCGCTTGACTGGAAGTGGTTTCCCATGCCACTCTTTTCCAGCTTGATCTAATACAACCACAGACAGAGGAGGAAGTGTAGCATAAACATCGATTGTAGCAACTATATACTGCTAATGATAATGTAGGTTTACTATGGAAAGCCCTGAAGTCACGTTCACTTTGGCGTATATAGTATTCGCCATTTGCTTCGTCTTTACGCCTGACGAGTTCCGTTCGGCCGGTTTAACAGTCCAGCACCTATTTTCGTCCTGGCTGGGAAGTGAAGATGTTGGCTTCGTCCAGTACCACGTAAAGAGGACCAGCATTACCATATTGGTCCACTCTGCGCTGCCTCTTGGTAAGATATACAGGTATATACAGAGGTAGATTAAAAAAAAAAACATTCCAGCTTTATTTACCTGTTATGAGACCAGAGAAGTCAGTTGGGAAGTCAGCTTTATTTATATGGCGCCAGATCATAACAGAAGTTATCTCAAGGCCCTTTTCATTGAGCAGGTGAAGACCTTAAAACATTATTTACAGTGTTGGGGAAGCTAACGTTACTTGGAAAATGTAACGTTAGCAAGTTAAGCAACAAGTTACTCCTCAGTAAATGAAGCTTCACTACATGAAAGCTATCCCTGAGAAAAATGTCGCGAGTTACACTTCAAGCTACATGACTAAAGTAGTTTGCTACATGAAAGTTACTTATTTTATTTTATTTTCTTTTTATTGAACCAAACTCCCAAATCTACGTGGTCAAGATAAAAACTGTCATTCAAACAAATTGGTAGGCAAAGAAAACGGTGAGTTAAATTGTTTCCTGTAAAACAAACCGTGCCTATGCATGCAACTACTCTTAAAAACAAGAACATTTCCAAAAGGTTTACAAAATAGAAATACAGAAATATGGAAATATAATGCTAATATATCTATGCTTCCACGCCAAACTGTTATCAGAGATGCTGCTAGCCAGTGCCCGAAGGATTGATGAGTGCATGATCATGTCACCGTTACCAGACGAACACACTCAGTTTCTACGTTTGTTGCGTAATGCACCTATCCTATCTGTCACGTAGCAGTTTTACTCCAGACTACATTGAAAGCACCGCGATGTGTTTCAAGACAGTCTAGCTGCAGACCTCCACTCTCAGGACCCTTCCTTGCAGACCTGCACGGTGAGGTCTCCTCCACTCTCAGGACCGGAAGTTTATTCGAAGCCTTTCAAAATAAAAGCCAGTATACCGGAAGCACGTATTTGTCGTTCCCCATGTGAATATACTTTATTTCTTGGGGGCTTTATTTTATGTATATAATGTAAATATGATTTATGTGTATTCATGTTCAATTAAAAAGATTTTAAAAAATAGGATATGTTTCCAGTTCAACTGGTTAAAATGCAAGAAAATCAAGAAAATACAAAACGGCATGACCAACTAGGGTTATTCTGCTGATAATCAATGCAAACTAGAAGTACAGCTATTGTTATGATCCCCTTAAAACATTATTACTCATTACTGCATTATTTTACTCCAGACAGTATTTTGATTTAATTGGCTAAAAGGACAGCTGTTAGTTTAGTTTGCACTACATATTCGTTTTGAAACAATACATCTGTGTAAATGCACCCTAATGTGTGATGGCATAATGCTTCTACTCTCCAACCTATTGCTGACTGTTCTTTGCTTTTATACTATTATTTATCATTGAAAATGTAGCCTCCTGCACTGTTGGACCCATTTACATATTGATTTACTCAATTCTTTTATATAGGCATATATTATGTGTTTACAATTCTTACACCTCATCATAATTCACTTAATAATTGCTTAATATTTTTTGTGCTATGTTCTTACCTTGTGCTGTCAGACCACATGGATTTGCCAATGGAGGATGTAAGCGTTGATTAACTTAGTTTTGTGTATTCAATTATTTGAATTACTAAATACCTAGTTACATGACCCAGATAGCCAATAACCTCTGTTACAGGAGACAACAGTAGACACAAAACAAACTTT
>OMLF01029289.1:9753-36149 GCA_900302615.1 Holocentrus rufus
CCAGCACCCGCCTCCACCTACCCAGAGGTTAGCCATGCATATTCTACACATCTAAAATACATTACTTGTCATGATTACATTGCAATAGCTTATTAGCATTAGAGGTAGGGCTAAACGATATGGATAAATTAAATATCAAGACATCTATCATTATTGTGATGAGGGATGCCTATTTGTGCTTTAATAAGATATTTACATACACCCATATCATTCCATAGCATGGTATTACTATATCCAAAATCCAAGATAATATCTAGTCTCATATCACGATATACATATAATATTGATATACAGTATCTACCAGCCTCCTCAGTGTTATTTCTAATTATGCTCAGGTCATATGGAATGGTGAAAAACTACATTTTTAGAGATTTATGAGATAACCTTTCATGTTTTACAGAGCAATGGCCATGATTTATCCACGGCCAAACTGTGTCAGCAGCCAGGAGCGGTCATAGAAAGTTTTGTGAACCACTCTCCAGGTGTCTTCTCTGGGACTTTCTCTGGTAGGTCCACCTTGCTATGAATGCAGAGGCTTGAAGGCAACAACAAGGCTATGAGAAAGATGAGAATGTGATCAACTTAGCGAACAGGAATTCAGTCCATTTATATTTACTGTATTTCTTTTTGCAACCTTCTCCTCCTCATCCATTGCTCTCATATCCATTTCACCCTTCCCCAATCCCATTCTCTTCTCTCCTTCTCTTTCTTATCTCCTGCCCATTCCCTGTCCCCCTCAGGCACTCTGGCCCCTTTCAGCCAGAGTGGCACCAGTCACCAGCGGCATGGCATCACCATCATTCTCCAGATCCTCAATGACCTCCTCAGAGCCACGTGTCACCACCAGGGGGCTCCACCCACCCTTTCCCATCTCCACTGCTCTGCCTCAAGCCCTCCAGGCAGCCCGGTGCTCCCTGCAAAGGAGCCCAGCAAAGCAAACGGCCAAACCCTGGTGACACAGAGGACAGAGCCCCTGTGCTTCAGTAAAGATACAGGTCAGTTCATGAAAATATATAACACTGTGGGAAAAATCTGACTTGTATTGCACACTGCGGTAATGATTCAGCTAGTTAGCCTTTCAATGTGTGATGACAACATTTGTATCTATTTTTGAGAAGTAAACAAATCCATATTTCTTTCCATTTCTCATGAAAGACATGGAAAGAAAAGAGAAAATACACCCAGCTCGTCAAACTTGATACTTGCAGTAAAATTATGTGTGCTATATTTGTAGTCTACAGTTTACAAGCTTTGTTTTTCCATATTAAAGCAGCAGAATACCCACTTAATTGTGTGCAGCCAGGTTTGGCAGTGGATCCCATTAGGCAGCATCATGTATGGAAACCGGCCCAACCTTTCCATGCTCGATCCAAAAAGACTAAGGGCTCCTTAGCTCATAATGTCACTTGGCGTGACTTGAATCACAATGACCAGTCGTGTTTTGGTGCTGTGCAAAATGTCAAGGTTTAGTCACACACAGCTGGGTGGAGCGTGAAGGTGTTCACTGGAAAAAGGGGGAACTGTTACTCTGCCTCTCCTCGTGAAGCGGGGCTTTTGGCGTGTGTGTTTGCGTCTTTGATAACTGTCAGAAAGAAGATATCTGTGCGTGGAAACGTGTTAATGACTGTGTAATCACTGGCACCTGCAGGAGTCGCTTTGGATCGCGCTGGCATTTTTCCTTGCATTTCTCACCTCGTTGGAGCACCAGAAACACTTTGCAAAGCACAAGAAATGTATAGGAATTTGTCTCAGAAGCATAGAGATTTATCAACAGTTTACATAGTAACACCTGAGACAATCTAGGTCTATAAAGGGAGATGTTCCACTTACAAGACTATCTGAGGCCTCCTCTGGGGGGCAACAGAGCGCTAAAACCGGGCCAGAGTCAAATGAACAGCGGTCAATGGGATTTTTCCATAAAACCAACTTTCTAATATATTTTTACTGTACATTGGTGAAAATTACCAGACAGCGGTAAAGAGGATACACTTTTCTATGCGCTTAGATCAGGGATCTGGGACCATTTCGGGAAAAAATGCTTTTTCCCCCCTTTGGTTATGCAGAAATCAGCAAGTCACTATATAGCTTCAATGCTAGTGGAAATCTTTTGAAAGTTTTGTAATTTTACAACCATCTATTTCATGTTAGCTTATAGTTATGTCTTCCTAATAAAATATTGGACCATGTAACAAAGGCAGTAATAGTCCAGTTGCTTATAAATATCTGGACTCAAATGTAGTGATCATTTCATAGTATTTAGCCCCATTGACCACCGTATTCGGCTCTGTTTAGCAGTTACTCCACACTGCCCTCGGTGGCCAAAATACTGTACTGCACTATTTTCTGTGTCACAGTGGTTAATATACAGTATTAAAAGACTGTGCAAGACTTACGATATACAGTGGAAATACTTTTCAAAGATTATACTCTTTTCAATCTCTGCATACACTGAAGCAGAATGGCGTTTACTTTTTCACATCCCTACTTTTGTATTCCACTTAAAAACATCTACAGCAAAACTTCCATGAACACACTGCTTATATGTAATTATTCATGACAGCACACCGGGCACAGCAAATCAGTGCTTTTGTTTTAATGCTACTGTTTCTTTTTCCTTTAGGTGTGGAGCATTCATCTGCAGAGGAAAATCAGACCCTGCGCTGTAAGCTAGAGCAGCTCCATTTTTTGATGCGGCAGAGGCGTCTACGCAGGCGGACCCGCAGTGGCACAGACCCCTCACAGACCTCTCACCCATACCAGCATCGTCACCATCGTCCCTGGTCCCCCGGGCGACAGAGAACAAGCCACGGCCACAGCAGTGGCAGCTTGCCCATCAGTGAGGGAACCACCCAGGACGATCTGAACATGCAGGTCGCTGAGGAGCCCCCATGGAAACCAGAGCTGACCTCTGACCTTGTTGTGGTCTAAGTGAAAGGGCAGCAGAGAGGATTCTGGGTCAGTAAAGCCTTCTGAGAGAGGGAGCAGCTTGGAGGAACAACTTTGTTGCCTTGTTTGTACCTCAAGTATTTTTTAAAACAGATTGTGAGATATAAGACCAAAAGAAACTGGATCCTCTGCGACTCACTGTACTAACATGCTATTTTATCTGAGTTCATTCTTTAATGACATTGACTGTCAATGTTAGAATTATGTAGCATATCTCACACCATGTTCAAATGTATATTTGTATGTTACACATCTTTGTGCCTCGTACAGTTTCTCTGTCAAAATCCTTGTAGTTTGTGTATATGTATTCCGATGCCTTAAGCGTGCATGTTTTGAGTGTAATCAAATTGTTAATACATGATCTTTGTTCTACATGGATGTCCTACAAAAATGCTTTTTACATGCAATATTAAAAAATGGCGAATGTGAATGGCAAGAGGAAGAGGTACTGTTGAAAAAATAAAAGGAAATTGCATGTTTGTCGTCAAACAAATCTCGGTTTGATAAAGAGGACTGCCAGAGAAAAATGGAATTGACCACTTGGATGCAGTGACTCCATTTATTCACCACTGGTCGCTGCATCTTTTTGCCCTGAAAAGAGAATCTTATAACTTGCAAGTGACATGCACAGAATTTTACCACCTGCATATTAACTGATGCTTAAGATTAACAGAAATTCACTATTCACAAGGTACATTTTTCAATCTTGAATGACTTATTCAGCCCCAAGTAAAGATCTTCAGGGTTTTTGCAGCAGAGCAGTTAAATGTTTTTTTAGACTCAGTATTTCATCCCATATACCTTTTGGTTTGCCTTGTAGAAAAATTAATGTACCCAGAAATATTGTGTAATAGAATTTATCCAGGGAGAATTGGCTGAGCACATTTGCTGTTTTGCAGCAACATGCCGCTTTACATTCATACATTTCCATACATTCACACCTGACAGCTGCCCAAAGCAACCACAGTCCTCGACTGTCGGCCACTGAGCAGCTCCACCGGAGAAGTTGGGGCTTATGTGCCTTGCTCAAGGGCACCTGAACAATAATTGGTGAAGAATTGAATGAGGAGCGTTAATCATTCACCCCACACCCACACGTTTTTCCAACCAGGGATCTGGAGATTCTCACTAAGGGTTCGTTAAGTTTCTTTACACTGCTAACACCGTTGTCAGTGGGATGAGGTAATCCCACTTGTTTCCAATGCAAATCAACTTATTCCAGAATCAAATGCCATTTTCTTGACACTATTTGGCTGATCTGCCTTATTTTGCCTTGTTTCAGCATGTTGTTCAATGTTAGAATTATGTAGCATATGTCTTGTTCCCAGAAAACAAAATCCTGAAACAAGTGAAACTACAGTGCAAACAAGCGGAATTACCTCATCCCACTGGAAGATTTTTTTTCCCACTAAGAAAAACAAGATTTTAGGACGACATGATGAAGAGGTTTATTTGCAGTGTCCTCAACAATCTCCTCAGTCAACATTATTCAGAGAAATTGGGGTCTCAACCCACAGCCTCTCACACTGCCTACTTTGCTTCTGTGGAATGAAAGTTTGGCTGCTTGAAACTCAGACTACAGTTAACAGGAATACAAGTCAGTTAAAAAAAAAAAAAAGAAATACCACTAAAACAATCAACAACCTTGAATCTATTGCAGTGTAAGCTAATGAATAAGCAACTGACCAAATAAAACAAGTTGTCAGCAGTTCAAAGCCGAAGACCGCCAAGCTTTTCAGCTGCTTGTGATGAATGGTCACCCAGCTCTTGTCATTAGCACTGATTTATTTCCAGCCCTGCAATCAGCACCACAAGACGGAGCAACTGTCTGGAGCGCCTGTGGTGTGGTTGCAGACAGCTTCAGCGAATATAAAACAGTCTGATTTTCTGAATCTGAAAATAGTTGCTGTTTTCTGAGATAATGGGCTCAAGCGACGTCTCTGCATGGCTTCTGATAATCATGATAGTAGATTGTGTTTATGGTGCTTGGAGTGGCTATAACCTAAATAGCCAAGATCTGAACACAGATGACATGCAGGCAGCAGCCAGGTTTGGCCCTCAGAAACCTGTAATGCCTCTGAGACAGAAGCCAAGAAAGACTCCTCACCACCCAGGAAGGTCTCAGACTCTGCAGACCTTTGAGGCACCGCTGGCCTGGAGGTTTCCTGTCGTGTCCAAAGAGAAGACTGAGGTCAAGTCCGAGCCGTGGGAGCCTGTGCCAGCTGAGAGCGTGACGGCTCGGTGTGGAGAGAGCAGGGTCCATGTGGAGGTGAATCAAGATCTGCTCGGCAACGGCCAGCCCGTCCAACCTGCTGACCTCACTCTGGGAGGCTGTGAGGCCGCGGAGGTGGACAACAGCAACCAACTCATCATTTTTGAATCAGACCTCCATGCATGCGGCAGCCAGCTTATGGTACAGACATCATCTAAATACTGTAATGCAAAACCTCTCAGAAAGACACAACTGCCAGTGATTGATGTTCTTGTTTTTAGATGACAGAGGACTCCCTCATCTATACTTTCACTCTAATCTATGAACCATCAGCGCTTGGTAACACTCCCATACTGAAGACCAGTGCGACTATGGTTTACATTCAGTGCCACTACATGAGGTAAATATTAACCAATGTCCTCTATAGTTTTCTCTTACAATGACCATTTGAATTTGCATTACACGCAGAGGAAAACTCAGCACTGAAGACTGACATGTTAACTGTCATGGTTGGATGATAATTCAATATTGTGTTTTTCTTGTTTCAGTAGAATCATACTGATATGATTTTGGGGATATTGTGACAGTTTTGTCTGAAATGATTACAAAATTATGCATGAAGGGTCTTGAATATTATTTTTTTTTTTTTTAAAGAGTTAGACCTAACATACATTCAGTTCATTCGGATGAGCATATTATTTAATTATTTATTATTTATCTGGTTTTGTGCTTGTCATGATGATATATCTTGAGTCTCATGAATACATTGCCCAGTCCTAGAGTACACATGAAACTAACACTATATCAGTACGTGGGTGAGGATTTCAGATATAGGTAATTATCAAATTAGCAAACAATCTGATGAGCAACAATTGCTTAGCAAAGAAGGTATCTGGCTTACTAGCCCTGTAGATAGGCTAGATTCAGTAACCATGGTGCACCAAATTTTACCTTTTTTTTTAAACTGTGAATCTATATCTTAATTAAGATCACATTGTTTCTATGACTTATTTATTTGGGTAATCTGAAGTGATAAATGCTTGTCTGATTCTTATTTGTGTGTCCGTCTTGTCATGCTGCAGTTGCCCATACCTGAGCTGGGATTGCTCTTCCAGATAGCACTTCCAGTCCAGTGTGATAAATTCAAAATGACAACCATGGCAATGTGGTCTCTTATTCAGAAACTGAAACCAAAGCACTTGTTCTTTACCCCCAGGAGGCTGAATGTGAGTAGCAGCGATGTGAAGCCTACTTGGACAACTTACACTTCAACCAAGGTGGCAGAGGAACTGTTCTACTTTTCCCTCAGGCTCATGACTGGTGAGGATTATGTCACTTCAGTTTTTCTTTTTAGGCTGGCTCAGAGAGTACAGAGCGTGTGAGGGCCAAACTTAACACTTAAATGTTAAGCAAGCAACACTAGAATTTAAATACGGTAACTTATTTAAGCGTTCTTCGACATGCTCTGTTTTCACCAGATGACTGGCATTCAGAGAGGCCAAACAAACAATACTTCCTGGGAAACATCATAAATATTGAAGCAGCCATCTTACAGTACAAACACATGTCCCTCCGGGTCTTTGTTGATTACTGTGTTGCAACCCTGCAGCCTGATATACGCGGCGAGCCCAGATATGCCTTCATCGAAAACCTGGGGCAAGTTCCAACTGTTACATCACTTATTTTTGAAGTAGTGCACAAAATGCCACACTTCATTTTCACTTGATCTGTTGCGCTCAGGTGTCTGGTTGACGCCAAGCTCACAGGCAGCAGATCACAGTTCCTACCTCGATCCCAGGATGACAAGCTGCAGATTCAGCTGGAAGCGTTCAGGTTCCAGCGACAGAGCGGTGACTCGGTGAGTTAAAAACACAAAACGCTGCAATTTGCCTCATTCTTGACCAATGAATTTGTGCATTTCTTTCCCCCATTCAAACCTCAACAGATCTATATAACCTGCCATTTGAGAGCAGAACCCGTCTCCATGTCAGACTCTTCCAGTAGCCACAAGGCCTGCTCTTTCATCGATGGGTATGTTGATCTATCCATCTATTAAAAAATGGATAATGCAACTCCAAAACATTGCAGCTTTAATGTTGGATGCCATTTTAGGTGGAGATCTGCAGATGGGGATGATCGAGTGTGTAGCTGTTGTGAGACCAGCTGCAGCACACGAAAGGCCAGAGACTTGACCACTGGTATACATTTAAAAAAAAAAAAAAAAAAAAGAGAGAGAGAGAGAGAATGTAGTCATTTTTGCATAATCCTAACACCTCATCTGCTTGTATTTTAGATGTGGCGTGGGAAAAGGACGCCATGCTGGGGCCCATCGAGATCAAGACATGATGTCAGCCAGCTAAAACTTAATAATAAAATGTGTTAAACGAATTTCTCTTGGTGTCTCTTCAAACCTAAAATACACGAGTGTCGACAAACACGCTAGTTAAATTATTAATTGGCGCACGGTTCTGCATCAAGACCTGAGTGCGCTGGACTTGGAGGAAAAGAGGATTCAGATGAGTGAAGGGTGTATTAAGGAGAAGAGTGGGTAAAGTTGGTGTGGGAGAAGATCGTACTCCTACCATAGACAGTATTCACCAATACTGAGAGGACAGGGCAGACGGTGGATACACAATGTCATCTGGCTGGGCTCCGGGCCTCCTACACAGATGTACCCTGGTCTCTGCTCACCTCCCACACATGCATTCAAACACACTTCACCGCTTGCAAATGCATCTACAGACACTTCCACCTCCCACACATCCAAATCGGACATAGGCCTACTTCAGTCCCCACACACTTCACCAGCTCTTGCTATACTGACTCACACAAACTGGCACATACAAACAAAGCACTCAAAGCATGCAAAACAAACACCCGTTTTTATTAAATTTCCATTTTGTTTTTAAGTCTCGAGCAGTAAACGAGATGGACCATTGACACGGCTGAAACTACAGGCCACGCATGATACCTTTGTTATTCCATGATATTTATTGATTTCTGAAACTTGCTTTACCTGACTAGACCAAGACCACTTCATCGAGGAAATGGTTTTCTAACACATGTAAATGTAACACATTTCTAAGGAACTGCTGTTCGGAGAAAAACTAATTTGCTTAGTCAAGTAGTCACATGAAGTGTGGCTGACAATTTAAAAAAATAAATAAAATGGGGAAAAAAATGTAAGTGCAATTATTATGCATAAAGTTCTTCTGTATCAAAAGAATGACATTCTTATGCTCTCTCTGCATCATAAGTGCAGGTAACGTTATTTAGATCATCTTTCACTGAAATCTTGCAGATAGGTTGCTTGATAACATCAGGCTAAGGCCCTTCTCTCTGCAGCCTAAACAATAAGAGAGTGATGAAGTGGTTTCATTACTTTGAAAGAACTAGTCATGCACAAAGCAAGTTGCATTTAGTCATCTCTGCTGTTTATTGTGGACCAGACAGTGCTACTGTCAATCAGACACTATAACACTGACAACAATACTTGATAATTTGTGTGCTACTGACAGTTCTCTTTAAGATCTGAAAAGCAGGGGGTACGCTTGTCTGTGCCTTCTCTAAAATTAAAAATGTTTGATACTACTATTCATTTGGGTGAACTGTCAAATGACTCTTCGTTGTTAGACAGAATCAATTTACTGTTTCATAGTGCTATTACCCAAAGGTCAGACCAGAAACACTGTTACCAAATATTAAATTCCAAATTGAAAATGAGCAAAAAAAAAATCTGCAGTAAAGGTTCTCTGATGTTGGGCACTCAAATTACAATAGTTTCTAAAGGAAATATGTAAATATCACTCAGATGACTAAGGACAGAAATCCACATTATAAAACTGCTGGTGGAAGGTGCAGATAGATCCCACACATGAAATTTGTCACTATGGCAACAATGTACTTGGGATGCTCACCTATGAAACATGCTTTTCTTACACTGTACAGATATATTTAACTTTTATTTTTAATATAAGAAATGCTGTTGCTGGATATTTTTCCTGATTAAAAGTAGAAAGGAGCAGTTGACATTTTCATAAAATCTGAACATACCTGAAATAGAGAATTGAGAAAACCTCTTTGCTGAGATAATTGCCTCAAAATTTGCAACATTTTGCACATCATTTTTCCATCTTCTTCCCTGTTGTATCCACGACTTGCACTGACATCACTGTCCCACTGACGACACCATACCAACTGCCAAAACAAACCTTCACGGTTTGTGAAAGTGCTTACCATCTCAATTTTAGTTATATATTATACAGATTACAATGACAGATTGGGGATGTTATCTGTAGACTTTAGAGATGTAAGTGATCTTGGTGGCACAGAGAAAGGTTCACATCCTCAAAGGACTTCAATCTGTTTGAAATATCTTTTTTTTTTAACTACAAAGTGAGGGTAGATGTGTGTTTGTTCATGGGTGGTTGTTGTATAGTCTGTGGTTGTGATTGAACACTGTTGGTTGTCAACATGGAAGTCAGTAGGCAAAGGAGTCAGTCAACAAAAACACTGATGTCACTGGAAGTCATGGCTACTGCTAAATATTATTTTTGCATCTGTGACATAAGTGTGGTGGAGAAGTGGAGAGGACGAAGACATTGGACACTCAGTGGACTGTCTGACAGCCAGGATGGTGGGCTGAGAAGGACAGGAGGTGGTAATCAAGCTTTGAGAGAGAAAAAAAGAGGGAGCCACAGTGGATGAGTGTCGTCTAGCAGCCTTTGTCTGAACAAACTGCCCATGTTTTATTCACTTTGTTTCGGCCTCCTGTCTTTCTCACAGAGGCAAAGATAAAAGGCCCAGATCCTGCCCTTCATGTAAAGCAGCCATTCTTCCTACACTTTATTATGCCTTGTTCCATTTTACTGCCTGTCTTTTACCGACTACATGTCTCTTCACTGTTGATGAGGAAATGGTTTAAAAAAAAAAGACAATTATCGAGTGTGTCAATCTGATGAATTTTATTTTTGCTCTCAATTCTAGTATCAAAATGACTATACAATAAAATTATCTTTCCGTTTTCTGGAAACCTCCATACTTTATCTTGATGTATGGGCTGGCATCAAGGCTAAGAGCATCGCCCCTTGTGAATAGGCCAAGAGATGAGAGCCCTGCCTTTGTAAGGACAGGTGTGGGTAATTACTGACTCTCCATGTTTGAGGTCTGATGAGTGTGTGGTAGGAAGGCTGCCTTGTTGGTGCAGGTGGAAATTTTGAGAAAGATCTGTTGTAGTATTTTATTGGTAGTTTAGGTAGTACTTTTCTTGCATATAGACCTGCAGTGCAGCTGCTTCCTGATTGACCCAGATTGGTGTATGCTCTGTAGCCCCATGGTGAAGAGGTAGGCTGCATATTAATTAGGTCTGATTAACTCCATCATAGTATTAGTGACACATCCAACCTAACTCTCCAGGAAAATATTGAGATTTTGATTTTGTCTGTTTGGACTGCAGTAGAGCCAAGTCATCTTCACCAGCGCCAATTAGCAGGGCCTCTACTGAGCAAGGTTATTTAACTGGCAACATAGTGTAGGAGGGCTACCCCAAAGGCGATAAAATTATCACTACATTTGATTTAAAATATTTATGAGCAACTGGACTATTACTGTCATTGAGACATGGCCCAATACTTATTATGAGGACATAACTATAAGCTAATATGAAATCGATTTTTGTAAAATTACAAAACTTTGAAAGGATTTCCATTAGCACTGAGGCTATGTGATGCTGACTGGCTGCACAACTAGAGGAATGTGTATCTTCTTAACCACAGTCTGGAATTCTTCACTAATGCACATTTTTTTGTTATTATAATTTAGAGAGCTGATTCTTTGGAGAACTCTCATTGACCACTGTTTTTTGTTTGGCCCAGTTTTACTGCTCTATGTCGCCCCCCAGAGGTGGCCAGACGAGAATGTCTGGTCTGTTTTTAAGTATCGCTGTCTCGAAGTTGACTTTTACATTAATTGTACTCGTATTATGGAACATATTCTACACGATTGTGAAAATGAACCAACTGCCAACTTTTATGTATTTTCCTGCGTTTTGCCTTTTCCCGTCAGGCAGTGCGGGAAACCCAGTATCCCTCCCTGCATGTGGTGTGGGAAGCCGGAAGGGTGGGAGTCACCTTTCAGGACAACAAAGACGCCTTGCTAGATGCGGTGTTTTCATGTTATTTTGGGGGTTTTTAATCATCTTGTAGCTTTTCGTTTGCAGTGCAAGTGTAGTACAGTGTTTTGGTATCGATCATAGTGTGCACATACTGTGGTTTCTGTTGGGGTCTCCAATACAGTCTCCCCGCAGTAAGTACCCTGTAGTGACTTGCTCTCATGTTAATAAGTGTTAGCTATTTAGCTTTACAGCTATTTATCTGTAAAAGTCTCTGGCTTTGAACCAACTTACCTTTTTTCTCCTTCAGGGTGACCTCAACTGCAAATATCATCCCATTTTAATAATAAAATTAATTGATGAACTGAATGCGCGTCTCCTGCTCTTTGAACTTGTAGAATTTGTGTTAAAACATAGGTAGTTCAGGCCTATCATGGCCATCTCTCCTCCCTCTAAACTGTTGGATCACATTAAGCCTCTCATTTTGAGAAGACGACAGAAAACGACATATAATACATAATACCATATTCATGTAAACTGTATCAGTACCAGTTCACCATGCCATAGACGACTGGATAGATAGATAGATGATGCCCCCTACAGGTAGGAGTTGATATAAATACATCAATAGGCTATGTGCCTTGAATTAAAGCAAATGGGATATCTAAAAACAAGTTTCTCATAGAAAATATTAAGGAAGTTGAAACGATCAGCTACCAAGTAACTATAAGGTGTTAAAGAAGGAATCTGGAGCTCTGTGAGTACTGTTGGATCACAGTTTTCTCTACAGTTCTTTGATTTTAATTTTAATTTTTAGAATTAACACACACTCTAAAATAACTTGCCAGATTTTTTGACGTCCTTCAGAAACAAAATCATGGCAGTTATTGTGTCCAGTTTTTCAAAAACCTTCCACTCTGATCGGCAATCCAGTCAAATTCAGCTGCAGTCGACTTTATGGTCATTTCCCTCAGCGTTTTAACAGTGAATAGCTGAGTAATCCTCTTAAGGTTTACATTGTCTACTGTGTGGGGGTTGGCTACCACTTTTGAGCTACAGGAACTGAGAAATCTAACTGCACGAAGCAACTCCACAAGCTCGTCAAGCCATGGAAACATTTTCATTCTTATCATATCCATGCCCTTTCAAAATAAAGAAAATAAATAGAAAATGTGATTCTCTAAATAAATTGAGGCAGTATACAACCCCAGAAACGCACTGTAAAACACAAAGACGCACTTCCAACTGGTGAAAATAAATTGGCACTTTTCTCACACTGGCCTACATTATCCATATATAAACAAACAAACAAACAAAAATCAATATTCATTGCATATGATCTCAGAAGGTTACAGAAAATAGTCATAAAAGTTCGTGGCTTGTAAAAAATTAGAACGATCACACTAAGCATGACGTTTCGCATTTTGAGACACTATCATGTTTGTTTTTTTCCCCTTTTCCTTATAGCTTCCTGTATCTCTGTCCAATACTGCAGTCACTGACAGCTGTTTGGCATCTCATCCTTATGAATTGCCAACAGTGCACAATTAATGAATGAGGTGAACTGGAGTTGAT
Source organism: Holocentrus rufus (assembly GCA_900302615.1). Classification (NCBI taxonomy): domain Eukaryota; kingdom Metazoa; phylum Chordata; class Actinopteri; order Holocentriformes; family Holocentridae; genus Holocentrus; species Holocentrus rufus. Next base: position 22,596 of record OMLF01029289.1, read on the forward strand.
GCTTAAATAACAAGCGTAACTGTAGCCTCTTAAGAGAAAACAACAACAACAACAACAACAACAACAACAACAACAACAACATGTCTTTGCGTTTAAGTGTCCAAATATTAGATTTCAACTGGCTGCAGAGGATGCTGGTGTGTGTGTGTGTGAGATGCTGGTGGAGCCTGCCCCCTCACGAGCTCATTTACATACTCGCCTTCTGCACTGAAAAGCAGAGCGCGCTCTCTTCCCTCTCTCACTCCCCTCCAGCTGCCGACGGCGCCGCAGAGATTCAGCTGTGTTCACTCTGCGAGGAGAAGGTATCTAAGAATTCATTTTTACCACTATTTTAGCGTTAAGTTGTTCACGTATTTCGGTTTTTAGGGCCATGGCTAGTTAATATGCTCATAAATGGCCACGCGTTTGCTATTTTACAGCTCTGTAAAAAGCAAACGTAATTTTAGCGAGCTAGCGTTACCGAACAAAAAGAAAGCATCCAGCGTGTTCAAAATGGTCAAAGGTATCTGTCCAGTTAACAAGGGTACCGTAAATTAAAATGATTTTTATTTATTATTAGCCGGGTGATTCGTTAAAGATCCAAACCAGCAAACAAAGCAGTTAAAGCTAAGTCGGCGAGCTGAACAATCGTGGATAACGGTAACATGGTATAAAATGGCGCTGGAAGCTAAGCTAGTAACAGATAGCTAATCTGCAAACGAAACCACGTTGACGGGCCTGAGGGCCGAGCCGTATTTATTGGCTGCGGCGATATTAAAACTACACTAACTTTCTCAATCTGTTTAGCAATTATTTGATTTAACACGAAGTTAGTCGTAAAAAGTAAACTTTGCTACAATAAACACAATTTCAGGTGACCTAGATAACGGTTCCCAGTCCTGCGAGCATGGCCTACTTTTTTTGCGGCCGTGCGTTTTTTCATGCGAGGAGGTTTGTTAAATTGTCCGTGGGAACGTAGAACGATTTCAAATATCCCATGAGAAGATGTTAATATTTGGTTTGTTACATTTGCAGGCATAGTTTACAGGTTTGCACCAGTGAATAATTAACGTGCGTGGATACCACACAAAAGATGTCCGACGAAGGTAAACTGTTCATCGGGGGGCTGAGCTTCGATACCACCGAGGAGTCCTTAGGCGCAGCCTTCTCCAAGTATGGAAGCATAGAAAAAGGTAAATATACCAGAGAACCCTCTAAAAGTCTTAAACTTACTGGCTGTACTGGCTATTACAAATAATTATTTTTGTTTCCAGTGGACGTGATCAAAGACAAAGAGACGGGAAGGTCCCGCGGTTTCGGCTTTGTTACTTATGACAATGTAGAGGACGCACGGGATGCACTGACCGGAATGAATGGCAAGGTAAGTAATTGTCACACTTTTACAGCAATGTCACACAAACAGGGGTGTTACAGGGTGATTATCATCTTGCAAATGCAGGGATTTGTTATATTTTTTATATACTCTATTTTATTTATTTTTCCCTAATCCAGGGACTCCTGACTACCGCAATATTGGTGCAAACCCTCAGTTTAATGCTTTGACATTCAAAATGTATCCTGAACTAAACCTAACCTAGACTTTTTTGACTGGATAATTTTTTGGGAAGTACTGTTAGAGTCAACTACAGGAGGATCTTTTACTCACACACACAACCAGACACACACACAAAACAATCCTTAAACCAATCTTTAACCTGGCGCATCAGTTGAGAACAAATTCTCATTTAAAATTACAATTTGGCCAAGAGACCAAATACAAACAAACTAAAAAAAGCAGAGGCTGCCAAACTTAGACATCTGTACCTGTGTGCCCACTTTTTTTCCTAATGACTTGATCAATTTTTCCCAGATACTTGACGGTAGAACCATCCGTGTGGACGAAGCAGGAAAGGGTGGTGGCCGCTCTGGAGGCAGTGGCTTCAGAGGAGGCTCAAGAGGTGGATTCAGAGGGAGAGGTGGCCGAGGATATGATAGGAGTTACGGTGGTGGAGACAGGAGCTATGGTGGCGGAGACCGGGGTTACGGCGGCGGAGACCGAGGCTATGGCGGCGGAGACCGTGGTTATGGCGGTGGAGACCGGGGTTACGGTGGTCAAGAGAGAAGTTATGGTGGATACAGGACTGGAGGTGGTGACGGATACAGAAATAACAGGTAAGCAGTGGGTGTGAAGTTCTGTTTTTGTGGTAGACTTGTGGCTGAATTGATTTTAACCTGGTGACCTAATCAAATTTTTCATGTTCCCAAACTGTAGGAATCAGGGTGGCTATAATGACCGCTCTGGAGGGACTTACAGAGACACCTATGACAGTTATGGTAAGTGTGTATAAAAGTAATGTGCACATGTGTTAAGTTAGCTATGTTGGGGCTGACACTTTCCAAAATAAGAATTCCAAATAGTCCTGAATTTTGATATTGCATAATCAGATCTAACGTTCCTGCTACATACATCAGAACATCAGATCCACCTGCACAGTTTGATTTTGTATAATAGTTGTTGTGGTAGCGTCTTTGTGTTTCGTTAAAGCAAGCTGCATTTAAATTTTTTCTAATTTTAACAAAATGATCATGCCATAGTTTTGTTATGGCACCAGGCATGGTCAATTGGACACTAAAGCCGAGGATATTTTTGAACTGCAATAGTTCACATAAAAATAAAAAAAAACGCCCCAACATGTGAATAAGTCATAGCAAATTTTCCTCAGTTTGTTGCTCATGTTGCCCAGTGTGACACTTTTGTGTCTAAAGGATTACCAAATGTTACTTGCCTCCCACTTTGATACAGACTTGCACACAATTTCACACACCATAATTAATGATGAATGTTATTGTGTTTTATTTGCCCAGTTCAGAACGACTAAAAATCTCCCCGATTCAAGATCATCGTTTGGCTGGCTGTTTTTAAAAGATGCTGTCCTCAAGAAAAAAGTCCACGTGTTATTGTTGACCTTTATACTTAATGTAGCTGTATTCTGTTGTAGTAGCTGAAGCATCGTAACATGTAGCCAGAAATTTTGGCCGTTCATTGACAGACCATGTTAAACAAAAGCTACAGATCAAGATGGCTTTCCTTGCTTGAGGGGACATCTTAATTGCTCTGAAGGCATCTCGTCTTATCTGATACCTTGCTATGTTTTGAAATGATTCATACTTTAAACTGCAAACTGGATCAAACATCTATCCACATTTTATTGTTTTTTTGTTTTGCTTGTTTTCTAATTGCCCACTATCAACATTCTAAGGTTTGTTCTTACTAGCACTAGCAAGGCGTCTCCTGATTTTGATTATTTTTGTTTCTTCTTTTTTTTGTACTTTTCCTTCAGTTTTTTGAATCATTGAGCTACCTCCTGCCAGATTTTAAACTGAGCGAGACTAAGATCCATATAGAACCTTTAAACAGGCTTTTTGGGGGTTTCCTACTACATTCCTTTTAGTGTAAAACACTTAGGTTAGCTGAGGGTCCTGTATGTTCAAATTCCCAAAATAGTGAATTCCTTTCAGACTGGTGAACTACATACCTGAAGTGGCCGGCTGTTCATGAAGTTGCAAATTGCAGCATGCTACAGTCTGTCCAGGTATCTTTCTGCTCTGCTCAACGTCTGCATTTTTAAATGTGCTGTAAAATGGACTGCTCTTGTAAGTGATCAACGTCAAATGTAACTCGTCTCCCCAAAGTAACATTTCAGCCGGAAACATCTTTGTTCTTTGTATGATCAGTATTTTTTTTCCTTGTCAATTTGGCTTTATGGAGCCCATTAAACAATTTGTGGAAAATAATCTGATTCTTGTGCCTTTTCAAAAGTATCTCATGGGGGAGTTCTGCTGATAGTTTTACACTCTGATATCTACTATTAATGAAACGCGTGAGAACTAGATAATCTTAGTAAGGGTTAAAATTGTACCTCTCTTGGAAGATAGTAGAATGGCAAATGAAATTTCTTAATAAGCAGGTTTAGCTGTAATTGGGTTAAGTTTTCCAATTTATGTAGCCACTTGATAGATGTGCTGTAAGACAAGTTGTCAGCCTGGGCTCCTTTTTGGACTCCAAAAAGTAATAGTCATGGTATCTTTGGCCCAGTGAATTCTGAACATGAATCAAGACCATCAATTAGTCTAGTCCAGTGTTTTGACAGACAACCACTTCAGTGACAAGTAGTATCAGGAGAATGTTAGGAGAAACCTCTACTGAGGTTGTAAGTAAATAATGCCTCTTGAGTGGCACATGAAAATGCTGGGGAAACAGCTGGTGTCTGGTCATGTTAATGCTTCATTACGTTCAAGAGGTCAGCTACTTCCAAAACCTACAAGTCCTTGGAGAATGAAGTGTTGCGCCTACCAACAAGTGCTCATCAGAGATGAAAGCTGCTCTCTTGCCTAGTTCATATGTGGAGAAACAGTAGGCCAGTTCACGTGAGGTAAAAACTCCTTTTGCTTTGCTCACATCCTTCAAACGTAGTGCTCATTCTGTTTATGTGAATACTTTCAAGTTAGACGATGTTTTATTCCCTGTGCTATGACATCTTCCCGATTTTGAGTCTTAAAAACGTCCATGGAGAAATCCTTTAAAAACTTCTGGATTGTGGTGCTCCAGCTTCTCTGAATCCACCAATAAGCATTGGCCTTTCAGTCATGGGTAGTATTGTCCTCAGTCCGACTTGTGTCCGCTGCAGTAGTTTTCAAATTTGCTCCACTAACCTTCCACAGCAGTCTCAATTGACCTGTCAGGCCTCTAGACTGTATTCAGTTGTTTTGTTTGTTCATACTCAGTTATTTATGAATAAGCGGTGAGTGTCAGAGTCATGAATACTGTTGCATGTATTTTACAGTGGCTCACTGCATATAGTGTCCTGGTCTAATTGATCTAATTTCTTTTGTTTAGGATGAACTGACCATTGGAGGCTTCCCTTGATCTCCCCATACCTGAAGTGGCTGGTCTTAAACGGCAGTGATGGCTGCAGATTAGTCGCCAGGTAAATCCTTGTTTTAATTATTTTAAAACCAATGATTGATTATACCTAATGATTGGACGAGGTCATTTGTGATATGCACTGTCTAAGTTAAGCCTACCAAACTGATAAAATTTTCTTCTCTTATCACCTTATTCCAGGTCAGTTTATGGCAGCAGTGTAAGCAGTGGCTACATGAGGAAACTGGTGATGATTCTGCCATCAGAGTGGCTCCGTCTGTGGAGCATTTTGAGCAGCAGCCTGTGCTAGAATCAAGTTTTTGAGCATTCCTGTAGTTCATTTGAATTGTTTTCAAAAGAACTTATCGCTGGTGAATGTAAAATGTGTGTATTTTGAAAATACAATCTAATAAAGTCTGAAATCTATTTTATTTGGCTTTTTTCTTTCAAAGATTGAAACATTTACATATTGATATAACTGATCTGAATGCAGATATTGTATATTTTACTTTATGGGAATTCAGCATTCTTTAGCCCACTTCCATTTAATTCTATCGTTTTATTTTTCATAGATTTGACATTTCAAACTGAACATTAACCACAATTCAATTTTAAATGGACATTTTCTAATCTATGCATATAATTTTCATGTCCTAGCTGTGCCTGCAGTCTGTCAGGAAATGTAGAGTTTTCACTTCCTTATTGTAGTTTTTCAGAACAGAGCAGGATGCTGCAGGTGGCATCAAGCAGCAAGTTGTGTGTGTTATTTGCCACATGCACTCACAAAACCGAATGATAGCATTAGAATAATCTGTACAGAGGGTCCACTGTAAATTAAGCATTCATTGACTGATTTCTGTTGGGAAAGGGTGGGCTCATGAAGAGGGGATGGAGATCAGCGGGAATAAAGTGAGAGGGAGATACAATGTTAAAGAGAGACATACAGCATAATGAGGGAGTGAATATGGGAGCAAGATGAATATTGACCAGAGCATTTGCTGCTTTAATCTTTGTACCAATTCACCATGTGGATACTTAAAAAGAATAATGACATGAGACAGAAACAACACACACCTTAACTGTCTGAAATCTAGATAGTTTACCTTTGGGCTGCAGCTCATCTAAAGATTTTTTTTTTATCATCAGTGAAGGTGAAGCCGAGCACATTCTGCCTTGCCTTAAAGGTAGCTGAAAAGATACTGTAAAGTCGGTTAAAAAACTCCAAAAAGGAAATTAATGAGTCCCAACAGCAGAGTGGACCAAAAACAGGTGGGAAAACTCCCTTCTGGCCAGTCTGGGTCTCCACAGATTGAGGGGACTCATGGCTTAAGCACAAAATGTTGCACTGTGGGGGGGCTACTTGTAGCATATTCAAGCTCAAGATTATTTAAAGCTCCAAATCGCTTTTTACGGTCTCAAAGGGCATTGGGTCCACATGTTTACAACAAACAAACCAGGATGGTTACCCCTGACTGAAGAAAACAAATAACTCCCCAAAAACTCAAAGGTGAAGGGAAGAAATCTTGGGGAGGACCATCATGGGATGGGGCCCCCTCAAAACAAAATAATACTTATGGTGTAACTCAGGGCTGATTCAGTCAGACTCGACAGATGTAATGTCAAACCAACCTCAAAAGGCAAATCTTCCACTTGATTACTTGACCAATATAAGCTGATGAATTTCTTTCCTTAAACACTACAGTAGAGGCAATCATACTGCACCATTTCTTGAATAAAGATATGCAGGTCAGATTTACTAACATAATGTGATTTCAGACTTTCTCTTCTTTATGTCAAATGTTCCTACAGTGAAGAGAGGAGTCCAAATTACAAACTTGTATGCTGTGTGCTCTGGTCTTCGTAAAACAGCTATGTTAAAAAAAAAGAAAGCTGGTGTCCTTTCTTATTTGTTCAGTAGATGTGGATGAAATTACCTTCAAGTTCAAACTCAGTCATGTGACAAAATGTGATTGAATACTGGGGGAAAAAAACAAGATCATTGCCCAATCCCTTGATTTCTTTAGCTCAGTGTGTGTGTGATTACAAGTCATCTGCAACTAGATGTGCTGATGCAGGGTGAAAAAACATTGTTTTGTGTTTTGTTTTGTTTTGTTTTTTTGTAATCTCTAACTTTTTGGATGAATCCCTCGAAAGCGGGTCAGAGCAGTGGACGATTCAGAGGAGCAGACATGAGTAATCAATCAAGCTGTGTCATACCTGAGATGGCAAATGGCCGTACCCTTATGTATTCAGTTCAGCTTGAGAATTTGCCTGCACATTTATTATAGATTTTATGGCCAGATGCTTTTACTAGTACAGAGATGAGGGTTGATTGATAGGAGTTGTAGAAAGAGCAGGGATGCATCATAAAATTGGAGCGAGTACGATTAAGACAATAGTGGTAACCATCTCAAGAAATCCAGTTTTTGACTCAAGACTTTCAAGGGAACCATTTTGTACTCAAAAACCACAATCTCATAGTGTCCTGTATCTACAGTGTAGTCTCTTGTTCACAGTTGACAGTCAACGAAAAAGATGCTGAGAACACAATTTGGGAGAGCCGGAATTGAAAATTAAAGAACTGAAAGGAAACCATCTTGTTTCATTTTGTGACTATCCCACAGACAGCTAGATGATAAATATTAAAAGTCATAGCTTCCTTTTCATATAGTCTTTGTTTCATATTGTTTCTATATAGACTATAGTCTCATAGACTATAAGCATCCTCCACAGTGAAATTTATCCAAAAGGTAAAAAGCAACAGACGGGTAGAACAGGATGAGGTACAGAAAACATAGTTTAATATTGAACATTTACAAGCTGGATTGAGCGTGGGCTCAGGTCCACACAGTACAGGCTGTGGGAGGAGGAGGTCAGGACGTGGTCCATCTCGGCTGTACTACACGTACCACAGGAAGCCGAAGCGCTTGTGCAGAAGCTCTTCACGGGGTCGGAGGTTGAACAGCTCCTCAGAGAGAGGCGTGACCCAGCGGTCTGTGTGGAAGACGCTCTCACCGACCTGCAGGGGAGCATTGAGAGAGAGACAGAGAGAGATGGCAAACATCGAATCAAACTTCCATTAGAGGGAATGCCTACATGATAGTCTTTGTCCTATTGTGACCAGAGAGATAATACAAATGCAATATTTTCCCAATTATCTATTTAATAATAGAAATTGTTCAGCATCGGCATCTGTCAAATTAAAGTCTCTTTTACACATGTGGTCAGAATGGCTGTTAAAGCAAACAAACCCTGGACTGCTGTCATGAGTTTCAGGCCTTTCCAGCATGTGAACACCACATCTGAATCCAAGCCAAATGGATTCTTTTTCTATGCATGTCTTTGAAAAGACGGGTGAATTTTTTTTTATTTTCACACACTGGAAATAGCTCTAAACACTTCTGATAATGTATGAATGCTATTTTTGAGCTGACTGTTAGTATCTAATTCTCCCATTAAGCCCCACTGTATCCCTCACTATTTATGATCCTTTTGTAGAAAGTAGCTCACTCTTTCTTTTATGTGCTGTCTATCTGTGGCTTGTAAACAGCAGCAAAGCAGCTGGGTTTGAGATGGAGAATCATAAAGGTTGCAGACATGATAAATATAACCTACAGAGGTTTTTTTTATACATGTCATTTTTTTCAGATCTATATTTACCACACATATGAGCTGTTGATTACCAAACCTATTGTGGCCATCAGTAACCAAATATCCTACTCAAGTTAGTATGGTTATATTCTGTTGTAGTACAGTTAAATTGTGCTTAAGGGGAAGTAAAATTTCTGTCATGAAAAAGCTACTCAGTCACAGGCACAAGTAAAATGATTGTTGCTTCCACTCTGAATGATGACCTCTGCATGTCGACCGTGCATCACATTTTAGAATCTGAGCTGCCACAAAACCTTTTTCAGTCATGAAAACAAAATAGAAACAGTGCCTGAATATTCTGACTCCCACTACTGTTTTCTATTTTAAACTGACATCTGCAATGGTATGGTTTTGAAAGAAACAACTTAAAACAGAGATACTTTTTAAACAAATGTAACAAAAGAATTATGAGCAAAACATTCCTGCGGAAAATAAACAAAAAAAAAACTTTTTACATTTACTTTTGAAGTATTTGCATTACTTTGTAGCTTTATTGCAATGGCTGACACTGAAATCATCAAATGGCTTTTAGAATGATTTTTTTTGTTTTTGTTGGAAAAAGCATGGAATTTAAGGAAATCCTTTTTATATGGTGTAAAATAGGCTGGTGTTAGGTTTAATTTTTTGCTGCCTCGTAGGTTGCTGTATCTGTGGGCTTATTTTTATGTCATAATGGTGTTTTATAATCCCATGTGGGATGAGCCACTGTGTGGCATGACACAATAATAAAACTTAATTCATTCATTCACACCTGTTTTTTTAGCTACCCTCAGAGAATTGGAGGATTGCACATGCTTATGAGACTTGTTTGGAAAAATCTTCGGATTTCCTGTGAAATAGTCTTTTTTTCACGACAACTATTTTGACATGAAATAGCATAAACACAGGTGTTGCTAATGGCATGAATGAAGATTGTTCCATTTAGGTCTAACAGAGACAGGTACCTGCTATTGTTCTTACTGACTCACTGGAAAGACTCTGGTCCACTTAAAGGAACAGGAGTGTAATAACATTAGTAACACCTGTGTTTACCTGCTATTTCATGTCAAAATGTCTGCTGTGAAGAAGGTCCTTGTGCTTGTCACACTATTTTAAATTTCCATTTTTCAAAGAAGATTCAATTAGATGGCTGTATGGCTAGTCCTACTGTATTAGCAGTTGTTAACAAAATATATCTATTTTTTATTAACTAAAGGATCACCCACTTTCTTTTAGTGGGCAACTGCAAGTATTTCATGGTAATCCCTAACTCAGCAGCTCACTCACTACACCCAGAGGGGCAAGCACAGCCCTTCTTTACCTTCCAGCCGGGAACGTCCTTCATGAGAACTGCCTCCTCCTCCAGATTTTCCCTCAACATTCGTAATGTCCTGCCGAGAGGAAAATTAAAATGGTAAATCAATAATTTCGACAACCACCACTATGGATGTTGGCACTAAATGTGGAAACTCATTATATGATTATGAATATGTGACGGAGAAAGTATTGTGCTGTCACCTTCGGTCATGTTCTGCCTGCAGCAGGGGCAGAAGGGCTATCCTGGCTTCCATCTCCTCAATCTGTAAACGCCTATGATGCACACACACACACGCACACACATACACACGATTATGACTCCATCTTGCCACTTTCAGACTGACAGTGAATTCACAATTTAAACCAAATGCACAATTACAAAACTAATCTTACCTCCTTTCTCTATTCCAGCTGAAAAGCCTCCAATAACCAAACACCATTATGCCAAGTCCAATGCCGAACATACTGTAACCTGCCAATCAAAGATGAGATTAGTCGCAAGTCACTATTGCTGCGAGTGCTGACTTTAAGTTTCTTACCTAATTACATTCACAGTTTCTGTTAGTCACAAAGTGCCCCTAACTGGACACTTTTCTTATGTACATCGTGTATTTGTTTCAGATGGACAGTGAGGTTAAATGCAAAAAACAATGCATTAGTAAGTTCCTTAATTTGTGCTTTCTCCAGTTTGCACTGTCACACTTTACACTGATGGCATGATTGAATTTCTACAACACAGACCTTGTGTTGTACCAGAAAGACTATAAGACAGCTCTAACAGCTGTAGATAATACTATTTACAATGCCACAGCCACTTGACCCATTGGATGAGGGCATCAGTGCTTTATGTGGGTGACATATCTAACCCCCGTTGAAACCATTGTGGAACACACCACATAAAGTAAAAGCTTTATTTATGCTACTTAGAAGAATCCTGTCTCATTGATATACCTGTACTGTACAAAATATTGCTTGAAACTAACGTTGCATATTGTATTGCAGAAGTGCTAGCATTAGCTAGCTAGTTAGCAATCTTGCAATGAGCACTGACATTGATGATTTCAAAGTGTTGCTCACTCAATTACACAAGATCAAACACTCAAACACTAAACTGGGTATACAGTTAATAGACGTGGATATAACTGAGCTATTACCAACAGCTCTACCGTAATTAACGTTATGTTTGCAGATTAGCTTTCGTCTGCGAGATGCTAAGCGTTAGCCACTGTTTCCCAGCAACTGTCAAATTAGCACACCGCTCATTTAGGAAGTCGTGCACATTCGGCTATTTCAATAAGGAATGTCTGTACCCGAGAGTCCTCTTTTCGGCAGATTTCTTTTATAATCGACAGGACCATAGCCTCCCGGAGGAGGCATGTCCTGCTTCACCTTGGACGCCGCCATCTTCCAGCCTTCCACAAACACTGGAGTGACGTCAGTAAAGGAAGCCTTCTTCATGTATGTGCAAAAGGATTAGAGAGGTTCTGTCGCCCTCTTCTGTCTGGATGAGTCCATAAGATTACCTTGATAAGATACTGATATGACCTGACAATACCTTATTAAAAACCACTCAAGGACGTGAAAATTTGCCATGCACCCTAATCCATATGATCCCTGTTTGCATGATAATGTATGAATTCAAGATATGACATTTCTCACTTGTTTCTCAATAATGGCTTTGTGATAGCTTCATATTATCAATACAAAACAGACACACGGTGATTAAAATTATTTATATTTTTATTATTTCTTTAGGAGCTAGGAAAAAAGTAAACCAAATAAACTGTAACATAAGTTTGTACAATGCAGTTAAGTTTGGGAAGCAGAGAAATTATGCAATACAGTGAGGGGTACAACATACAAGATGTTCTTGTGTAGTCCAGGGACTGGGAAGTGGGGAGAAGTTGCCCCTTAAAACTGATTCAGGGCAGGCATTGCTGCTTATGTTGCAAGGATTATGGTTGAATAAATCTGATGCAAGATCTCTGGTTCCAGTGTGTCAGATTCAGCTCCTGCAGGGTTTGCATTTTTCTCAGCGGTGGCTTAACACTCAAAATAATCTTACATTGTTGACATTAATATAAAATAAGCAAAATACAGATGGTAATTACAGGTGAAGAAAGAAATAAGACCATGCTCCTTCAGCTAAGGTGCACAATGAACTGAGAAAGATTAAGGGTAGGCATGCTCTGTTAAACAGACGGGAAAAAACAATGAAGCTAGAATAAACTGTTCATTTGTGGAAACCACAATATATTGACGGTGATTTTTAACATCAGTCAAAGAAACCAAATAACTTACAGTAAATACAAAGAAATTCCAAACCTTTAACTACAGGGGTTATGTGCTGAAAACTTTACAACTCAGTTATTTTGCTTTTTAACTTATAATGAATGTGAATTTTGAATATGAACTCTTCAGCATGAAGTCAACAATTCAAATGTCATACGGTAAGTCGAGTCATTTTGACCCACATCATCAGAGGGAGGGCCTATACACTCCAAAGATCAAGAACTTCCTTCATCGGGGTGAAGATATTACCCAATGTAGACATAAGTTCTTAGTACAGCAACACTTTCAAGCCATCATTTACTCAGCCACTGTGTAAGACAAAAGTAACACGGAGGGAAGCCCTTGATGTATTTGTCTTTTTCCTTTACCTCAGTAAAATCAAATAGTTTCTGCACAATTATCAAAGAACAGTGATCCTCAAAATAAACAACAGACTTGAAAATAAGAAAAGTGAAACAAAAATCAAAAAAAGGTAAAGAAGGAACGTTTCTTTGCTTTGAGAGATTGTATTTGCTTAACGGCCCTCCAGGGGGTGCTGTTGACCATGTTATCAGAGTTGAGGAAACTGGACAAAAACTTGAATAATAGTGAATAGTAAGTATATTGTTTGAATTATTTCCATGTGTTCGCTGTCTGGGAAATAGAACGAGAGGGGATCATGTCCAGGAGGTACTCCCTCTGACGGGCGTCCACAGTGGACGAGGTCTTGTGACCAGACAGGCTGGGGTTCACATAGGCCATGGTCACTCCTGCACACACAGGGAATAAAACCGCAAATCAGTGTGTGATCAAAACGACTCTGGCGTCTTATCAGTTTAAGGTGAGTTGAAGAGGGCAAAAACAGGAAGATTCAGCACAATAATACCAGCACACATATCCAGAGGTGTCAATAAAGTGTCCACACACGCACGCACACGGACAAAGAGAATAAAAGCTATGAGTACTTCTACTCTACAGTATAGTTGTGAAGCCCAGGAAGAAATTAAACCACCACACAGAGGGACTGAAGTAGGAAGACGAAGATCATTGGCAGCGAGGGAATTAGGGAGTGGGATTGCCTTGTCCGAAAACAACTTTTAACATTTCATAGCAATATTTGCGTTTCACTCCAATATGGGGGCTTTAACACCTATTGCAATGACTTGTTAACTCTTGTAAAATTTAGTCTCGGGAAGGTAAAGGATTGCTTTTGGACCAGACAAGAATTTGAAAGGTAAGAGAGTAGATGTCAGGGCCAGTGTCGGGCTGGTATTAGCGTGAGTCTACCTGTATTGCTGTTGCTCTGCTTCTTCCATGCAGTGGCTGAGGCACTACCTCCGCTGATATTCCTGCTGCTGCCGATTCCACTGCTGCTCACCTTTGAACTCTGGGCAGAGGGGCGGGAAACATGGACATGCTTACCTGGCCGGTTG
>OMLF01029292.1:10890-40978 GCA_900302615.1 Holocentrus rufus
CCCCTCTCTCTCTCTCTCTCTCTCTCTCTCACACACACACACACACACACACACACACACAGGGAGAGAGAGAGAGAGAGAGAGAGAGAGAGAGAGAGAGAGCTACATTAACAAAATGCATCAGTCTCATCACTCTCTTTTCTCTGATCAAATTCCTCCAGTCAACTTTGCCCATGTAAAGTACTAAACACTGTACAATGTATACATATAGGCACTATGAGTGTACTGCACCAGAATGCTCTACATAGCTGTATAATCTGTTATGGGTGACAGCACACATGGAGCAAGGCCACTCAGTCCAAGGACAGATATTACAGTAATGATAATGTACAGCAGCCAGGCAGGCAAAGTGGTTGAACCCTCCAAGTCAGGGGAGCTGATTTTGTTGGAGATGAATGAAAACTGCAGCAAGGTGAGTCATTCCAGACAAAAAGACCTGGGGCTTTTGAGATCACATCAAGCATAAAATCAATAAATGATTTAATCACAATGCAAACGAGGTGTGATAGCTCCAGGACAGGCAAACAATTAATAATTCATATTTATGTTAGCTTTGAGTTCATTTCATGCTTCACAGGCAGCACAACCTTCCCAGAAAGCCCCCTGTTCCAAAAAAAAAAAAAAAAAAAAAAAAGATGGATTCGGCATGTCGATCAGTGTGCCAATTCGGCAATAAGTGTGTGATTGTCTATTTTTTATGGAGAGAACTGGTCCAAACAGCTGCCAAATCTCTCTCATCCTCCACCCACTTCCCCTGACACACACACACACGCACACACACACGCACAATCACTAACCATCTTCTCTTTCCAAACAGGTAAAAGCCTGCTAGGATATTCCCCGAGCTTCATCCTAGGATTAAGGCATGCAGTTTCAATAAATAAAGTGAAAGTTGCCGATGAATAAACTTGCCAATGCAACCTGTTACGGCGGCGTCTGCGGCTCTACTGTACCGGGATCTGTCCGTGGTGCTTAACTGCAGACTGACAGTACAGCAGCTGATCGTTCAGCACCACACCGCGGCAAACGAACCTGGATACAGCAGTTCAATAACCAAGGCATGTGGAGAACCCACCGATTGCTTCAGTCACGAAACTGAGCGAGCACCAGGAGAGAAAATGCAAATAAAGGGGATGCAAAGAGTAAAAAAAAAAAAAAACTCAGCTGGCATGAGGGTTATACTTACACAAAAACTCCGAACAGCAGAACTCGGATGCCAATCTCCAAAGCCAGCGCTCGCATGTTTTTCCTGCGGTCTGGGGGCGACATATTCATGATTCTTGAGAAAATCCGACAAGTGAGATAAACAAAAGGAGGAGGAGGGGGGGCGGTCAGCTCTGAGGCTTGGTCACTTTGTAATCCACCTTAGCAAAGTGAGCGCTTTCTCGGTGCCGGGCGCTTCCAGAAAGCGGTGCTCCCTAATCACACATGCCGCGCGCCTCCGCCGCGACTCGGTCACCTGAAGCCAGTCTTCCCTCCTTCGCCTTCGCCTGTCTCCGCTTGTCTCCGTCTGTCTCAATCCCCGCGGGCGATTTTCTTTATTGCAAACTCTGCTGGCTGACAGCTGCTCCTCTACGGTATGAAAGTCTCCTTCCTCCGCTCCATCAATTACTTAAACTGGGCTGGAGTTGGGGGGGAGCAGTGAGGAATGCATCTGAGACGGTATCCCACAAAATGAAAGACAAAAATAAATAAATAAAAAACATTAGCCAGAGGAGGTGTGGGCTACAGCTGGAGGGAAGTCATATAACGAGGAGGAAAAAGAAAGTGGAGCGAGAATCTGACCGTCACGGAGTGAGTGTGTGGAGTGACGGAGTGGGCCTAGACGTGCGATATTTCTCTCCTACTCTCTCTCCTACTCTCTCCCTCTCTCTCTCTCTCTCTCCCTCTCTCTTATGCCCCAGCTCCACCTTGAAAAATCAGATGACTAGAAATTTCTGGAGAACCACTCAGAAAGTAGGTATACCACAGGGTGCGGTGGATGCAAGAGGCTGTTTTTATCTCGGTCTACCTGTAGGCATTTACGTTTTTGCCCATGTCCAGAATGTAATGAACTAAATTTCTTTTACCAGCGGCTTGAGCCTATGAGAAATTACCCTTCAGCAGACATCCCTTAATTGAATTGCTGAATGATGAGGTAAATGTGACATAAAAGGAGAAAGCAATCCCAGTGGAGCTGTCTGCATTCTGGCGGTGTTTACTGTAGCATGTTCACCATACCCAAATGGCATCAGTACATGCATTAGGCTCAGTACTCAGCCTGACACATGATATTACATTAAGCGACAGCAGGCCACACTGGGGGAGCGCTGCGCTCTCTTGGCTCTCTCCCACTGTCTAATCATACCAGCATGATGGAACCAGCACCTGAGGGCCTATGGGTGCAGCCAGACAGTGATAAAGAGGTATGGGCAGGAGCATACCTGCAGGCCCAGGAAACCTGGCTAGTACTTCACAGCCACACATGAATATTTCATGGCCTCTAAAACTGTGTTACCTGTCTGTCCGAGGTGTGTGTGTGTGTGCGTGTGTGTATGTGTGTGTATGGTATTCTGTGACCACCATGAATAAAAAGCCCCTGACCCAAAAATGTTTCTGGGGCCTTTCTAGGTCACAAGCTTGACAAGCTGGAAATGGGCTCTGTACGTGCAATTTCAAAGTTGTGCACACTGACCGGATTATACAAGATGTTATTAGATATGTATGACTGAGAGAAGTTAGTGCATGTGTGTGTGCGCGCAGACAGACAGACACACACACACACAGAGGTATAATAGGTTTTGATCTGTCCCCTTGTTTCTTAGATTTCTCTGGTATGCTGGTAATCTTTGCCAGCTCATTAATGAGAACAAAACAAAACAACGGCGGAGAGAAACATCAAATGGTGGATGGTGGATGAGAGCACAGCTAACTTCAAAAGCTTCTTGGCAGCCATCACAATTCTCAGCTTTTAGAGAGTGTTGCGTGTTTATTACAAGCTATCAAATGTGGTTTTACCTCAGCCAGGATTCAGATGATTCACTCCGGTCAGAGAGACTTCCCAGACCTTTCTGAGAATCAGCGCAGAGCCGCACAAACACTGAATCACAGACCAGAAAATGTAGAATTCAAAACATCGCTTTGCACTCGCCAAATAACAATGACCCAATGTCTCCGGTGACTCTTTGTTTGCGGAGAAACATACGCACAGGGTCTGCGTGTAAGGGGCATCTTTCTCTTTCATTTTCCACCCTTTCATTTCATTCCTGTTGCAATCAACCATTTTGATAGTTTTTTTCTTCTCTGAAACTCTTCTATCTCCCAGGCCCATCTCATCTCCTTTTTTTTTTTTTCTCCTCTGCAGTGGAGGTAGTGACTCACCTTCCCGGGGAGTGTGTTTACACTGCTAGGTTAGACATATAGCACACTGTAAAATAGGTCATGTTTCAATAAATCAAATCTAAATATATCTTTATAAAGTGCTCCTAATTACTCACATGGGTATGGGTACATATACTTTGCAGTGTCAGTGTCATCCTCTGCGACAGAGTGACTCATTATGTTATACAGGGAGTGATCCATTACTCCCGGAGTTCGGCTTTATTGGACAACTCTCCTCATTACACTCCGGGCTAGTTTTTATTGGAAAACATCCCTCATTCCTAGTTTATATATAGAGTTACAACGGTATGTAGCAGCATTTTTTATATGGTGACCCACCTAGGGAGTTTGCTGCTTGGATATAATCCTACTGTGTGATACCATATTCCTTCGCTGAGCAGCAATTTGAAAATTTGAAGACTTCCATGCCAAAATGAGCTACCTACCTGAAAAAGTGACATGTTACAAAATGGTTCATTTCAGAAACATAAAACCAATTACAGTACATAAAAATACCATTTGTTGACAAAATGCTTAGAGTTTTACAGCCTGCTATTACAGGGCATTATTTATTTTAGTTAGGCTGTTAACATACTGGAATTCACAGTATATCCTCACAAATTCACACATTACTGTCTATATGGAAGGTATCCAGACGCTGACTAGCCAAATGCAAATTCTAGCAAATACAAGAAAGACCATTTAATTTTCTGTCCAGCGAGGCCATCAATTACAGCAATTCTGTTCTTGATAAATATCTATAAATGATTATTAATGCAGTGGGCTGCTCTGTTGCAACATATCTCTCTTCTTTTCCGTCTGGCCGAACCAGAAATGGTTTGTAATGAGACAGATTGGATTTGATGCAAGCTGAGAGGCAGCTTCGGTGGACCAGACCACGTTGAGATTAAAATGTCAAATGCCAAACTTCAAACAGAACTCTCATAAATTGTGAAGCGTGCTGAGGCCAGATTTTCCTCCAGGTCAACCATCTCACTTGCATACGTAATTGAGAAACCAAGATTAATAGGGACATTTATCTTTTTTGATTAAATGCTTGTTGATGATCACTGAAGGTGAAGAAACCAGATAATTGGTATGCAACAAGATAAACAAATGAAACAGATGTACAGTGTGCCACACTTACTGTACACCTGTTGTCTCCCCACCCACAGACAAGTTTCTCTAAAAACTATTCATGCTCTGCCTTTATAGCACTAATGTTCTCTAAAAACTATGAATCACAGGCCATGTAATATTTTTACTCAAAATCTTGGACATTTAATTAAACAAGGAAAGTATCCTAATGAGATTTTAGTCCTGAGGTCTGCATGTTTCCAACATTTGTCAAAGTGTGTGCGTGTGTGATTTGTATTCTACTGTAAAAATCACCATAGATCATTTGTGCAGGGACAACTGAAAGCCAATGAAAGAGCCGCTGTGAAAGTGAGAACCATTTCTGACTTCATTTAAGTTAAAATTATTGGGCTCAGTGCAGTTTTGGGTCTCAGATTCAGTGGCTTGGCTCTTGATTCCATGACTACGTGATTGCTTAATGTGAGATTTAAAGGATTTTGAAGCTGTAAAAGATTGCATTGAAGAAAAAAATGGCCAGTCTTACGGTGAGAAAAAAAGTGGGATATAAAGTTTGATTCCTCTCCATCAAAAAGTCCTATCATATTTAAGAGTCCATATACATATACGCCAGTGTGATATACTGAATATCTTGGTTTTGGTCTTTAGGCATAATGCAGCTTGACTAATCCAATCACCACCACTCTTATCAGTGGTAATGCCATTGGTGAAATTAGTAATTAATGTCAGCAATTAGTTCTGCCTTGGAAAATGACACAATGATGAAATGTTAAAGTGCTACAAGAATAGTACTATTCACTCAGTGGTTCTCCCATGCATGTGGTATTATGTTATTTCTCAGCTCTGTCACACTGGTAGGCCCTTTGCCTCACACACAGCGCTAGTTCCAGGGAGAGGGCTCTACTTCTGAATGGCTGAATAGCTGCTATTACAAAGGAAAGACAGAAAATGAATCACAGCTGGAATTATTATACCTTTCAGAGAATCGGTGTGTGTGTGTGTGTGTGTGTGTGACAGAATGAGAGAAAGTGACAGATAAATTGCCCTCATGCACAGGTGCAAGATGTGTGTGAAAGGTGCATATAGTGTGATGTATAATGTGACAGTGCATTGTTTGTAGCTATACCTGACCTACATTTATACATTCAAAGCACAACCCTGAGCTACTGCATTTTCTCTGCTTTTAATTGAATCCGATACAGTTGGAGTTGCCTGGTGTTAGAATCTTGTCATTGATCAGCCCCCTAAATCACCTAAAGCGAGAAATTGCAGGGATTTGAGGCTCAATCCAAACTTCTCTGTTCAAAGAGGGCAGGAGAAAAATACCTCGGTCTCCTCGGGGATGTACTTTGCTGTTGAGTACACAGCTTTCCATTTGCTGGCGGATCCACACCTGTCCTGCACAGCTCCACGGCTATTTCACGCAGTTGCTGCTTTATACAGGACCGGTCACATGAGACCAGAACGCAGGAAAACAGACACGGTGCATGAGTCTTGTACACAGTAAATACACACACACACGCACGCACACTCACACACACACATTCATTTCAACATCAGTGCCATGTTTCTGATACAACAGGATAAGGATGATGTATCTTGTTGTCACATCAAATACTCTTTTGTTACATTTGTTACTTTTTTCGTTTGTTTCAAGTGACAAAAGGGGGTCACCTGAAATGCAGCAATTGACACCGTTTGCTTGAAATCTTGAAAAGGTTGCATTGTTCAAAAAAATGTTTTAAATAAATATTTTGAACTTAAGTATCTGTTATCTGTGTTATCTCTTTATGAAAGGCTGTCAAGTAACACATCATGGACTTGATGCCCCACTACTGCACAAGTAAGGCTGGTAATTAATTCTGTGTCTGCAGACTATAATTTAAATGTGCAAAAACATTACTAATAACATTTATATCTCAGGTCCATAACTGTACTCCAATTAAGCAAAACAATGCTAGGTATTGTCAATGCAAAAAGATTTTATGAATTTTTCGTTTGATTTGAATGTTTCATTCGTCAATACACAAAGTACTAGACTGGAGCGCCCTCAGAGCAGCCCTGCGGCTACAAACTGCAGTGGAAACCATAAGCCTATCTCAGCTAATGGCAAGCAAATTGCAGCGTGAACTTTCAGCACCTGTCTTCATCTATTCATCACTCCCACATTCACTCTTTCCTCTGTGGTTGCATCCTTTTGTCTCATCTGTCTTGAGAAAAAAAAAAAAAAAAAAAACGAGATAAAAATCCCAAGCCTAACAAGAAAACATCCTGAGCCGTTTCTTAGAGCCGAGCGAGGAAAAAGAAAAACTACAAAAAAATGCTTTGGGGGATAGGAAAGATAGAAGTATAGAATAAAGACACTCAGTGATGTGGTTTGAGAAATGAACGATTGCAATCAACGCAACTGGTGCATTGTCTCTTTTTCTCACACTGGGCTCGGCGTATTCACTGCAAAATTCATTAGGGAGGAGCTGTTTTGCAGAACAGGCACAGAAAGATATGATTCTCCAATTAACTGAACAACATGAGTCCTGGATCGTATCTCAGTTCAGTGATATAGCACAGCTCTTTGGTAAAGGTCAGCATTGACGCTGTTATTACCTTCAGTCTGTCACTAGAGCCTAATTGCTCCTTTTAATGCCCTGATAAATCCTCCGTATGCAGGAATGTCTGATGATTTGTATATGAGATATTAAAATGTTCAGACATGGATCGATGTTTCATATAATGCACATTTGCTACAGGCTAACAGACTGATATAAGATATACTGATGAGTCTAAACAGAATGAGCTCTCATGACTTGAGAAGAATAACAGTGCGCTATGTTTGCAGAGATGGCCAATTAAACTTATTATAGAAAACTGTCTGCGTTTCTAATTTTAACTCCCTGGTGACACTGAAACTCCATTAAGAAGGGAACGCCTGAGCATGTGTAATTAAGTAAGAGAGAGGACGAGAGAGAGAGGGAGAGAGAGAGATAGAAAGAGCAGTTCTGCCTTTTCCTCCTCTCTCCTCTGAGCAAATTACGCTTCCTTTCATGCCAAACTGTTCCAAGTAATTTCATTTTAATATGATTCCATGAGAAACAAGCCAAGGTCTACTGTGCGGCTTGTTATTCAGGAGAGCTCAACCTGCCATCTGTTATTAAAACAGTCTGTCAAAAAAACAAAAAACAAAACAGTGTGGATATATTACTCTCCTCACAACATGGCACCACGCACTTATGTTTCACAGCATTTGGTGACACAATAAATAGAAACGGTATCGTGTTTGTCACTGCCACCTTTGTGCTTTTCATAAAAGTGATCTATCTTCTGTGCCCAAGCACGCCTTATCAGTAGCGCACACACAAACACGCGCACAAAAATATCCAAAATATCAAAAATATACACATAAAAACCTGCAGGATTAGTTTACAGGATGCATAACAGCAGACTAAGCACGGCGAACCCTGAAAAGCATGAAGGTATTTTCCATCATTTCCATCTCTATGCCCTTTTATGTCAGAGAGAAAGATGACAAAGGATAAGCAGAGTTGTTTGTCCACACTTTTATAGACATGGCATTCTTCCAGTATCTTCTACAATAAAAGCTGAGGGAGATACCAGAGTGCATCTGTGCTTTATGCCCCCGCAACAATTTTTAAAATTGCTTGCCAAAAAGTTGCTCAGTGGAGTTAAGGGTAAACTCTCTTTAAAGATGTTGTATCATCATAAAATATTGAGTAATACTTATAGGATATATGCAAACATATGCCCCATTTTTCCCCTGTTATGTGGTGTAGCTAAGCCTATATCTGAAGGGCAAAGTAACTTCTACCCAGCAGATGTGACATAAAACAGTTAACAGAAAATACAGCGAATGGCACAGACAAACAAACCAGGCTGCGGTCAGACAAGGTAGAGTTCAGGTAACCAGCGGACAGATAACAAGGACATGCAATGTGAGAAAGATAATGCTGCTTTCGATTCAACTCAGGAACTCATTAAGAAAAGCTACAGCTTGTGACAAGCCGAGCAAACAAAAATGATGAGAAAAAACGCCACTTTTGTCATTTGCCCAAAGAATTGAATCAATATTAGCGTGATTATTTACTACTTATGCCAACACTGCTGCTGCATACATCTTTGGTATTCCCCCTGGAGTAACATGCAAAGTTTCTTCTTCTCGAATGCAGTGTTGTCTCAGGCCATAAATAAACATAAATGGCATAAATTCCCAAGCTCAGATTTGGAATGAAAACAGCATAGGAAGCACACTAGATACTGCAATCTGGCTAATGTGATGTCAGGTATCTTGTATATTTCAGTTCACGAGCAGGAAATGCAAATGAACAGCCTACAAAGTTAAATTGGGATAAAGTGGTTAAATTTGGATTCTAGATGAAACATGAATTGGCCCAATTTTGAAACATAAAGTCTCGTTTGATAAATAGAGTCTGCAAATGTTTTCTTTCATTTATTGTCATTTGACGCTATTTGAACAGTGTTTAGGAATTCCCCCCATGTAACCCTCTGGAGCCTGTGCTTTGGTGGTGGTGGGACGCACCAATGAACCAGAGCCGACACGACGAGACAAACAAAACAAATAAGAAATATTTGAAGAGACGATCAGGTGAGTGGGAAGCAGAGATTCTTATTGGTTCTCTGATTGGTGGACATGGACAGGCAGACAAGCTGATAGGTCGCTTAGAAGATAACCCAGAAGGACTGTCTCAAAAGAAATAGACCTTTTCCACTGCAGCCATTTTGACATTAAATAGTAGGGCAAGCACAGGTGTTACTAATGACATTAATTGGGATTCAGTTCCATTTAGAGCCAGGGCCCTGCTATTGTTCATGCTGGGTCACTGGAAAGACTGCTACACTTAAATGGAACATAACCTTCATTAATGTTATTAGTAACACCTGTGTTTGCCCTACTGTTTCATCTCAAAATGGCTGCTGTGAAAATGGTTTATAGAAAAATATGAATAAGCTGATGGGAAATGTAGCTGGCTCTACCAAGACACAAAGAGCCCACAGAAAATTGTGTCACTTCATTAGTTTAACAAGATCATGATAACAACTTCTCTGCTTCCAAGTTCCGAAGCACATGAACACAACTAGACTTTTAATGTTTCACTTTGCAAACCCCGAAGTGGGATTTTCCAAACCATCCCATGAATTCAATGAGGACTAGAATGCAGCATAAGTGACTGGTCTATATTCTGCTGAAAGCTGATTAGTGATGAGGAACAGCTGGTGCAGGGAGGAGCAGGGCTGGGTTGATTACAGATAGGGAACAGGTGTGTAGCGGCAGGGAAAACTATACAGGACAAGCAAACACACACTACACAACACACACAGACAACAGAGGGAGTAAAGACCCTCGTTGCATGGTGCAACTGGAATGCAACTTAAATCCCATGCAGCTTAGCTGTTGTGTAGCTCTGCTCTGTTTCTGGAGAGCCATCCAATGAAAATCATGAAGTGCATGTGCGTCATCGTTTGGACTGTTTCATATGGGCTTGGTGGCATGGCAACATAAAAGTTTTATTTGCAACCTGCAACTAATTTCATGGAAGTTGCACTGTGTAAAGTCAGCCTGGGGAGACGGGATGGGAGATCAAGGCTGAGAGGAAGCTTGTGAAGCAGGCAAGGATATATTGTGATGCTGAATGGTAGTTTTTATGTGTGTATTTCCAGGTTTTGCAGCATCATATGCTATACTGTTGATGTGAGTGGGCAGACATGTAATGAAAGGGCTGTGTCTCTGAAACAATGTTCAGACAGAGGAGATAGGGAATTACAGCAGCCAGGGTTTAAATATGACATAACAGTGCAAAAGCCATGACCGTTTGTGGTTTAAGCTATTTATTTGTTGTGATTTTGTTTTTGTTTTGATTGTTTTGTTGTCCTCTGTTGGTGTGTGCTGTGCTACATTGTGTGAGTATACTCTTGTCCTTGTATGACATTCCTTTTCCCAAAAAAAATCAATAAAAATCTGGCTACGGGAAAAAAAGAAAAATGTTTCATCATCGAGGCAACTTTGGTGAAACACACAAGTTAGACATAACAATGAAGGTTTTTTTTAAATTTGCACATGATGGATGCTTTGGTTTTCTTTGCCTTTGGTTAAATTCTTGTGCAACATCTAAAATACACATTTTATCACTTTAACTTGACATTGTAATATTTGGTAATAACAGACAGCACAAGGAAATATCATCGAGCTGGATAAATATCATATTTATGGTACCCATCACAGCTAAATTACACCAACAGAGAGAAAAGCACTATGAAATCACATAGATTAAGTTATGAAATGATGGCAGACAGCAGTAAAACATTCAGTAAAAACATCCACAATGTGATCATGGGAGTATAAACTTTTGATGAATGCTAACTATATGTTTCTGATCTCATTTTCCCCCAGCCTCAGTCTAACTATGTGATACATTATCATCTGTATGTTGTATCAGAGTTTGTAAAGGTCACTCTCATGGTTCACTGCTTTATCCCTTTGTGACACTGCAGGCACCATCTCTTATCTACCTCCTCTCTTTTCTTTTCACAGTCACTCTATTTGTCAGTCATCCCCTCCCTATCTCTCGCTCCACTGAATTTTAAATAGTTTAGACAGTATTTTATTCTCCATCACTTATGTGTTGCATATATATTTCAGCGGTTGAGAGACATAATATTGCAAAAATCTTCCATCCACAAATTAGAACAAGACAATACTATCCTTAATGTGGTGTGTTAAAAAGGATCGTAAAATTATACAACCACATAACGTTTGAAGCACGTCAGCTTTTGGACCTCAGTGTGACTTAAATCTAGTATAGAGAAATATATTCTAGTAGAGAGAATATATTCAACCAGTTGTGGATTTATGAACACTGGTATGAATGTTATATAATAATCAAATACCCTGTTTATTATGTTACAGTGATACTTTACATTATATACAGTTATACAACATTATAGAAGTTCAGCCAACAAACAAGCATTACATGATAATGTTCTAGTTGGAAAAGTAGGGACATCATTCATGTGGCTATTAGCAATTATTTCCAATTGCAAAAGAGGCATATGCGAGGGCCTTTATTTAAATGACAACAGAGCTAGTTTCACTATGTGCTTCAAAATAAATAACTGGCCACAATCAGGACCACAATTATCCACT
This sequence comes from Holocentrus rufus, assembly GCA_900302615.1. Classification (NCBI taxonomy): domain Eukaryota; kingdom Metazoa; phylum Chordata; class Actinopteri; order Holocentriformes; family Holocentridae; genus Holocentrus; species Holocentrus rufus. Next base: position 22,520 of record OMLF01029292.1, read on the forward strand.
AAAAGCTCTAATCTCCCCACATTAATTGGCCAAACCAATTAATCAGGCTACCTCCAGTATGTGGTTTGGTTTGCATGCAGTGATCATGCTGAAATCAGCATGCTAATCATGCAAATATAGTTTTACTGCCTCGTTCTCCTCCTCTTCCCATCATGGAGTTGATCCCAGCCCCCACCAGGTGCCTGATTAAACCGTGACACTGGCAGCACCTCTCTCTAACAGCACTGCAAGTTATCCTGCTGTTTGTTCCGGCTGGTTTTCCCTTTTCTCTCATCCCCTATATCATCTCTTCCCATAACAAATCATTTTCATGGTTAGGGTTATCACCACCACCACCAACCTACTCCCTTCTGTCTACAGCGGGCAGGAAGGAGCACAGCAGAGCCTAGAGTGCATGAGCAGCTTTGTCAGCCAGCGATAAGACACACCTTCTGTAGAGGAGGATGATGGGACACTGGTATTGATACTTCGACCCCAATGCCACTTGGCATGGTGCTATGGTGCATCCCTCTAAAGGTGTAAGGTGTCCATCACTAATAGGGGTTCACATTAACCTGGTCCAGTAATTGTCTATGCGTTCATGACTGCCAAAGGAACCTAGTGTGGCAGTGCCAGTTTAATAGGCCAAGCTTTCTTCACCCTCCTGCCCATTTTGGCACCGGCTTCTTCCAGATGACAGCTGGGAAGTCATTAGCAAAACTCCACATCGCTCAAAAAGGAGAAGCGCCTCACTCACGCACCGTGCAAAGAGGCTGACTGCTCGATATGGGAACAGAGTCAGGGGGAAAGCTACTTGCCTCTGGGCAATATGAAAAACGATGAGTTATTTCTGTATGTCTACTCTAAGCCCTCTAATCTTTAAGGGAATATTTATCAGTTTAAAGGGGAACAGCCCACAATTTAAGATACTCCTGTGGTTTGGCACAGACCAACTAATATTTGTGAACACGACTGACTCTCTCCCGAAGCTAAAAAGCGAAAATGCTGAGCTAAAAAAGTTGTCATGTCATCAGGTACAAAGTTTGAGGCTGCTTAATAGAAAATGAAAAGGAAAAGATGGCAAAAATGCTAAATGGAAGTGGGGAACTGGAGTGCTGGTAATCACTCCTGCAGCTAGATAGTACAGCTGTTAAAGCCTAAAAACATGGATAACGGTTTCCCAAAGCAAGAAAACAGAAAAAAAAGATTAACTAGCTTGGAATTCATGACAAGTGCAATCAGACTGGTGCAGGATACCTTATCGTGACAGACAGCAGCCTAAAGTAGGTCTAGTCTTGTTTACACTGTGCAGTCACTAATAGGGGTGCTCTTGAATCATTGATCTGTTTTAGATCATCAACTAAAAAATCTAAAAATGCTATCTTTTAATTTGACCATGTCAAATAGTATCATTGAAACATTCTGCTTCTGTGATTTGGAGGTTTAAGGGTCAGATTCTATTTACCAATTCTTAAATTAGAAACTAGCATCTGCGTATGAAAATTTCATAATATCGCTCTTTCCCATGGCTCTATTGTATATGTATGTGCAGCTTTTATTTATTTATTTGTTTGTTTATTTATTTATTTATTGCCTCTTGAGTTTGGAGTTGCCTCCATAAAGTAAAAGTGAACATGGTAAAAGGGGGTTGGGAAAGCCCTTTGGGAAATTTTCTGAAGGTACAAGTACATTTTCTGCTCCACAAATAGCACTACTACCAAAATAAATCTCATTTATTGCTAAATCCATAGCAATTTAAAAATGCAACAGTTGAGAGAACTAATGGCTAAAAATTACATGGTAGTCAAAAAATTAGGTTATAGCTATTATTAAGGCTATTATTATTACATAAAAAGCTTTTCTTCAGCAAACATACTTTTTGGTACCAGCATCAAATTCAAGGTACTCGTATCAGTACAAAAAAAATGTTCAAACACAAGCAGGCACTATTTTTGTGTATAATGATTGAGTTAGCTTATATAAGATAACTCAATCATTCTGTGGCTCCACAAATTCAGCCTCCTATTCACTATCTATGAGGCAGCTGCAGACTTTCATGTGATAACATCTTTGGTTTCTAGTTTTTGACAAATATTTCTAGTTTGAAACAGATTTTCTTATTCTTATTAAGATATATTAAATATTTCATCGTCAAAAACATTGAATGAAATGTCCTTACCCTTTGAGAAAGTATATGGGTGTCCTACAGAATCAGTGAATCACCAATTTTGTCATTTTTCAACTGTTAACAGCTGACACTGTTCATTTATAGAGAAGGATTCACAAAATTGGGATCAAGGCATCAATTTGCAAATGTATTGAAATTCAGCCAAGCTGCTGAAGTTACTGACACTATGGAGTTGCAAAGTGTCTGCTTGATGTTAACAGAATGTTATTCTTATAGCCAGAAACAGTCAAATAACAGTGTGCATTGATGTCAGGTAAGGGTAATGGGTCAAATTGCTGTTGTTTGATTCCAGAAATGAGAAACAGAAGCAAATGTTCACAAATATAGACTGCATTGTGGCAAGGCAGAGGAATAAGACAATTCAAATTTCATAGCTGTAGTTCAGCAGTGTTCCCTTAAAATTGCTGTTTGTTCAACCTGCTTTCATTTCACTTTCTTGGAGGAAGCTGTTGTGATCAAAACCTGACTGCTGATCCATGCCCTCTATCAGCTGAGCGTGTGTGAGCATGTATGCACACTGTAATAGCACAAATCGATTGGAGCCACCTATTCTGGATAATGAAAGAATGAACATTTATTTGGCTGAACTAATCTACAGTCAGCAGCTTTGTTTGGACCTCTGTGGCTGCAGCAGACGGTCCAGAATAATGATGTTTTTATGAACAAACCAACTCCCATGTCCATATGATTACAGGCCCTCTGGAGCTGCCTGTTCCATGAAAGCCAGATCTGCTCAGCATCACGGTAATCTATATATGTTTATTGTAAAGCTATTTTTCTTGAAATGAAAGCAACACCATTGATTGAATGGATTTCAGTGATTTTATGTTTAGACTGGTGATCAAAATGGGTGGTGCATATCAAGATGAAGCCCTCCTTTCAATCAAGAAGCATATTTGCTAATCATTTGCACACATAAACAAACATTAAATCAACAAAGCTTGCAGAAGAGGAGAATACAAATTGGCCTTAACGTTTGCATTTCTAAATAAGTTAAAGAAAGAACACAATGAAGAGTAATTTGTAGTTCATATTGAACCTTTTGCATTGTTTTGCCCTCAAAAGCAGTTTCATGCACTCAGCCCCAGTCCAATCATACACTGTCGTCCCAATACACAATAAACACATAACTTTGGAGGTATAAGTGAGACCCACACCCATATTGGTTGCACCTCACACTGGTGTCATCTGACACTGTGACACCTCCCTCTCCCCAGAGCGATGGATGTGCGAGGGCTGGGTGAGCTGTAGGTTTCATCGGCATTGCTTTGGTGGCTGCCGCCTTACAGACTGCATATAGCTGTCGCAGAGCTCCAATGCCAGGTGCAGGGTAAAATCCCCCATGCAACCCTGTCTTCAGACACTTCTTGAAGAAAATGTGTTGTGGCAGCCAGATGAAAGACAGTATATAATACAGCAACAGACCAGTGGCCCAATTCAGCTTTCATTGACAGTCTGGTCGCTCGGTCAAATACACCAATCTAAGACACAAGAAAAGGAACAGTTTAAATAGCAGTATTTGTGTCCTAATGAAAAATTACTATAATTACGATGTATAATGATTCCAGTATATCTGTGTTACCCAATAATGAGTTTACAGTGCCTTTACGATACTTTCTGGTATTTGATCTCCTGTGACATTGCTATAATATTCATATTATGTTCCAAGGGGGATTTATTTTTTTACTGTTTTATTTGTATGGTATCAATCTAAAATCCATTACAGGATTCATATAGCTTTTTCTATGAGGGTGCTGAAACTTTTATGTGATTATAGGGGCTTACCTTTGTCTTCTTGGCGATTATTTTGTTGGCTCCCATATATCTCTGCTTCTGTCCAAAAAAGGCTCTAAAAGTATTTTCAACATGTTTTCGGACAGTTGTTCCTTCTGTGGCCAAGAGACATCTCTCTCCAGATAAGGTGAACCATGTACTTCCTTTGTTCATCCACAGCCAAGAAAAACTTGGTGCAATATTTTGTCTAATTGCTAATTGAACAGGCAATGAGATATTAATTAAAGCCTGTGACATACAATAGTTATTCACAAAATAGTACCATGTATAGGAAACTTGTGCGAATTGTTGCTGCATGGTGATATCCTACATGTTATCAAAACATGAACTGCAGGAGTTCCCTTAAGTGTTTTTTTGGCAGTCTCTCTGTCTGATTCAAACTGCAAGAGGAGATCCACATCCAACCCCCCACTCTCGACCCCCACAAAGCTCCCTGCCTTCAAGCTGCACCCTTGGCATCAGAACAGGTTCAGCACCCCGGACAGCACCAGAGGCCACTTCAGCAGCTCATCCACACGAGGTTCCACATGAAAAGAGAGCAGAGCCACATAACTGCACCACCTGTGGGCCCTGGAGTGCAGCTGCAGCCATTCATCCATCATACTGGGAGCCAACAGTATAAAACAAGTGGGGAAAGCAGACTAAGGTAAGTTACAGCATAGCCAGCGCCCGCTCCTTATCTAATGCTTGCTCGGTTTCTCCACAGACTCTGCCCCTGACAACAGCAAAGGCCACCAGGAGAGCTGCTCTATCTGCTTGTCTTTCCTCTCACGCCTTCCCCACAGCCTGGTCCCCTTGACCTGCCTCCTCAACTATGAACAGGACCTCCCCGGCTCACTACCCATTTTGTCCATGCTCCACTGGCCTGGCAAAGCTCTTTGGTTTCTATTGTCTCAATAAAGCACCTCTGCAAGAGTTCTTGTTTGCACCACACTCTTGCCCTTGTGTTGCACCACCGGTGGTAAACCACACTATAAGGCGTGATGAAGGGCTTCACTTCATCCCCTGATAAATCACGTGTCATTAGTGCACCGCAGTGACAGTGCAGCCTTTGATGTGCACCAATACAAACAAGTCACACATATGCAGAAAGCTGTCCGGGGAACTGGTGATTTGAGTTTTTGTTTAAGTGTTTTCCTGCTGTCTCTGTAAGTAGGGGAAGCAAAGGTGGTACACGCAGACCAAGCACAATGCTTTGTGTTGCTTCAGTCTATCAAAGTCATGCATCTTCCAAAGTGGAACAAAGAATTGGTTCCTCTGTAGAGGTCACACTGCCATGCATGCCATCATACCATGCACACTTGGTTACTTGCTTCTTATAGACAATGAATGGCGGTGAACTGATTACTTTGTAAAATCACACCTGGGGTGCAAATATCCTGAAGCTGCAGTCACAAATGAGCAATTGCAGTTGAATGCTCATCTCCTGTTGTGGTGAAATTTATTCTGTGCGTGTTCTGTGTGGGACGTCCAGAATTGGACACACCAGGGTTGGAAATCAGACAGCTGGTCTGCATGCTGCTTGAGTGGCCGTTGTTTTTGCCACTGGGAAGTGTTTATTTTGCTCATGTGTGACTGCGCCTTAATTGTTATCGAAGACAAGCGTAACGACTTTGCTTTGCTCAGTGTGTTTTTGTGGACACACACCTGAACAAATGATGTGTCTGCTCAACATTGTTTAAGGAGACATATATGCATTTAAAAATGTTCATCATTTTATTTTGCCAAAATATGAACAATTAGCAAACAAAGAAACCAATAAAGCATAATGATACTATTATGATTTAGCTTACTCTAGCAACCTATGTGTCTGTAGCTATTTTGATGTAATGGTTTGGCGAGGCTAGCAGGTTAACAGTTGTTAAGCCAACCAGAGCAAAAGTAGGAACTAACTGTGGTTATATTACACACCAAGAAAACAAAAAATTTCCATCTTTTTTTATTTTTAATTGTGGCTGACTGCTGTCTTCATCTGCATAAGTTACTATTAAACTTTCTCAACTTTTCTCATTGGATCACAAGCCTGGTACATGTCCCCATTTATCTATCTTGTCATGTTAATCACTGATCATGGACAACGAATGGAGCCGAACGATTCCAGCCAACAGACTGTGGGTAAATGCTAAGCCTGTTGGCTGACTCTAACCTGTGCTGTGCTGTGCCATCTGCAGTCCCCACATGGTCACTGAAGGAGCTGAGTCAGACTGGGAATCAGATGGAGGCCCCTCATCACCAGCATCATCTTCCATTTCAAGTTCAGCGTCCGACCCTCCATCACGATCCATCTTGTCCAACATCTGTCGCAGTGAAAAAGCTGTCTGCTCAGCCATTTGCATGTTCAGCTTGTCAGTGTGTTGTACTTACAGGCTATAATTGCAAAATGTGTTTTGGGGCTATATCTGGAGCAAGTTTTAAGGCCTGTCCTTCCAACTGAAATAATCACACCACCAACAATATTTAGTCCTTTCACTCTACATCCTTACATATCTTAATTTAAGCATTAATGGAAAGTCAAGAGCGTGATTATAGATTATAATTGAGCGATTATGTGGGTGAAATTGGTTTCAGCAGAACTGCACTGGCATTTTTTCACCTGTGCCAGTGGTGCCATTGAAAAGCCATTACTTGAGTCCTGCCCTTGGAGAGGGAGACAGGACACACACTTATATAGAGAGAGGGAGCATCATTACAAACCATAGGTCCATGCCATGCTGGAAGGCAGGACCTGGGGTTTTGGGAGACTTGTGCAATTTAGTTTGGTACCTTTCGGGGTTTCTGTAGCGTCAATAAAAAGTTGTTCCTCTCTCCCTCTCCCCCTCCCTCTCTCTTCCCCCTACAGAGTTTTTTAGCATTGCAGACATACAAAGCCCAAGCACATAATTCTGATGAAAAATAGGAACCGTAGCCTACAATACATTTGAAAACTCTGGAGAGTAAATTATTTATTTTTGATTACAGTGGCATGTCTGAAGAGTATGGAGTTGGCTGTCCTGTTTTTAACTGTCTTTCTCCACTTTTCTCCCCTAAAACACAATGTGGGCATGTGAACAAATTCTAAAAGCTGAATTTTTATTCGAAAAGTTCTGTTTGGTGGATTCCATGTATGCCGGAAGTAAAAGTGGTCCCTAAAGACCCAGAAAAGAAAAAAAATACTATGACCTAGCTTACCTGTGCCTGTAAGGAAAGAAAGCAACATTACTCTGCCAAACATTTGAATGGACTTTGGCGACATGTTGTGTCCATTACAATACAGCCAGCAACCACACCGGGACTTTAGAAAAGAAACTGTCAAAAATATGAAAAAAGTGACTTATAAAACAATGTGAGGACCCTCGAAGCCACACAGGGAAAAGGTAAGAACCACACTGGAGTAAAAGAGAAAACTCACCGGCTGGCTTAAGCTAACGTTAAGGGACAAATAATGTTAGCACGGTTAATGTTAGCCAACGAAGAGAGCAAACCTGATGCATTGTTTATATGATAATATTGCTCAGGGTGGTTAGATACAACCAAAAAGTTTTCTAAATTTACTAAATGTTTATGTTACCTTACCAAAGCAGCACACTTGTCTGAGGGATGATGGTGGGTCATTGTGTGGTAACTAGACATTTTCTTTACAGAAATGGTTTAACGTTACAGTTACTTTTCTGGTTACCTAGCTACTGATAGATTTGAGATAAGAAGTAGTATTTAAGTGGGGTTTCTTTCACAAGATGCAGGAAGTCATATGGATACTAATGCAAGAACCCAGCCCAGATCCTTGTTTGGTGGTCTGAAAAGGTTTTTGATTGACACTGCCGGCCAAATTGGCTGGTTTAAATTGGGCAGGGATGATCTGGTGTTAGTTATAGTGGTAAATGAGTACATGAAAACTGCTGAAAACCAGTAAAGGCCAGCATTAAAGTGCCTAAAATATAGGTCGATGAAACCAACATTTAATAGAATCACAAAGTGGGTACCAGTTTAACCAGCTTGTCTGTTATAGGATGTTTTTTTCATCAGGGTTTGAGCAATACTTTACAATCAAATCACTCACAAAACTGTTACTAGGTGTTAGATCATTTCACTTTGATTTTAAAATTTGTAGTGGGATCAGTATGTTGGCTCACTTAGTGGGCAATAAGATTTTTACTGGCCCATAGCACAACATGGCCATAAAATATCTGGGGGTTGATAAGGATTATTTATTTATTTATTTATTTATTTATTTTTATCATTAATCAATGATTACTCAGCCACATACTGAGATTCAAGGTTTCTAGACCCTGTTTTGGAATAAACCCCAGACACTTTCATAGGAGAAGGTAAGAGATGTTTCTCATTCCTTTTGGTTGTGGATGGAGTTCAGTAAAGGTCACGGATTGCTTAATGTTGTTTTTAAGGATGGCACTGAAGTCCTTTTCATCTGGTTTCAAAGAGAAAATTCAGACCACTCTCCCATCTACAATATGTAAAATACATGAGACTCACAAATGATTCAAATTTGTGCCAAAAAAAAAAAAAAAACGAGCCTAGATACTGTGTATTTTACTCTGCATCTGAAGTTGACAAATGAAGCTATTCTTGAAATTATGACTGAGACAGTGCTCCTTTGTGCCACTCCTCTTGGGGGCACAAACAAAACAGGTTGAAATGCTGCCGGAGGGGCTCCTCAACATGAAACATTCCTGAACTGTAGTTGGGTAAATTATCCAGCAGAGAGCAGCAAAATATCACTTTAAAACACCATCATGCATTGAGATATGAAATGTAAGAAGAGCCAAGGAGGTCTTGGCTTGACTTGTTTTGTCTTATGTTTGTCAAAAAGCCATACTTAAACTTTGCATAATTTAATAAAACAGAGTAGCAGCCACAGGTTACATACATTTGTTGCATTCTTATAGTAAGATGCCCGTAAGTTGTTATCAGAGCTTCAGTGAAAAAACATGACACAGGTTTGTCACTTGGTAAAGACTTTATTAAATCACATGTTATCATGTCTATTCTGTAACCACTGACATGTTCTGTATTTTGGTGTGTGCTTTTAGGTGGGATCCGACTGCAGTGCTCACACTCTGGAAGGAAAAGTCCTGAACCTTTACTGGAAAAATAGAACAGGAGGCATCAATTGTGAGTGAAAATACTAATCTAGGTTTTACCTTTTTAAACAATAAAGTAAGAACCTGGGTTACATCATTGGTTTTCACTTGACAAAATATGGACTTAATCGACGTAGTAAAGGCAAAGTGCATTAATGCTGAAGTAAGCTGATATTACGTGCAGGGACTTTTTCAGCTGGACAACAGCAAACTCACCTATAATCGAAGATAACAGCAAGAATACTGAATACTTACATGACTTTTTGGAAGATTTCTTTAATTAGAGAACCAATCAGGAAATATTGAAGACAGAATAGATGCTGAGGTTTTGGTGTGAATCTGATGAAAGAACATATTTAATCACACTTTGAATGATGACATCAGTTGTCCCAAATAATTTAACACAGGACATGACACTATGCTGCTGAATTAAGTGCTTACTATGCCAAAAAATAATAGAAGAAACGTGCGGCATGAAGTCCCAGTGACCTAGGGCCCAGTAAGTACTCAGATGTCTGTTTTGGTCAACAGAGTGAGACTGAGAGGGACTGATAATGTAATGTCAGGATTAACACCAGCTCCACATCTTAAAGGGTGAGTTGATATTTGGGAACGCTGACATGAAATCACTTTTCATGCATATATTAACCGAGAAGAAAAGACAGTGAGAATTCACGTTTTATTCAGACTGTGACACTGCTGTCACAACAACCTCACTTCACCGCGCAGGGCTGACAGTTAATAAAACTCTAAAAAGGTGTGTCACTGTAATATCATGGAGCAACCTCGGAGGGACTTCAGCGTTTTCTTCTCTCATGCAGGAAGCTGTCACCATTTGATCCTCCATACGCTCACCTTTTTTCATTTGTTGCCTTCTTTACTCTACACAGTTAATACAGACAGTGATTTATGTAATTAGCATAATTTCAAATAATACAGGTGAGAAGTGACGGTGAGTAGGTGGTAGACAGAGAGATGCATTCTGGGACTAACTGAAAGCAGAGTGCAAATTATGATGGGAATAGATACAAGAGGTGGTTTTATCAAATGTACACAAAAGAAAACTCCAATCAAATGATCATTTTACAAAGATTGAAATAAATAAACAAATAAAAAAACTTTTAGAGACAAGTAAAATAAATGGGGACACAATGCTGTCAGTGAGCAATATGACTGACCACTGCCATAAAGATGGAGGATGCTCGAATAGCCATCATCTCTTGAGATCAGCCCAAAATGTGATAGATGACCACCTCAAATGTGTCCACCGAGGAGTGTTGTTTTGTTTGTCTGTTTGTTTTGTTTGGGGGTTTCACTTTCCCCCCTCAGCAACATGCCAGCTCTAACTTGTAGGCCACCACAGCTTACTTAAAAAACATCTCTTTAAAGACTTGTATACTTATATATCGATAAAAGCAATTCAAGTTGAAGATGGAAAATCTGTTGTTTGCCATTTATTTTTTTAAGCACTCCTTCTTCAAGTCTGTCCAAAATCCTGCAGCTAATGTAGTAAAGGCTTGGACCAGAAGGGGGCTCTGAAAGACCATCAAATGAGTCACACAAGTTCGCAGCCCATTAGCTCCTCAAGGGGATTCAGAGGATTTACCTCTGATCAACATTATACTGCACTGTCTGCATACAGTGTGGAAACTGACCAGTGAGCCAGATCGCAGATAATGAATTGAACTCTGCCAGAGCGTTTGAGAACCTGTAAATTTGTGTTAATATTCTCCTGGATAATTATTAGAATGTGATGCAAATGATTGCAAAGTGAAATCACATAAAGGTCTCGATCCTTTTTTCTTTATGTGTAATATAGCATTAACTTATGCTGTTGAATTTGCAGTGTAAGATAATAGTGCACAATTTCAATAGTTTTGACAGGTCATAAATTGGTTATAATTCAGTAAATTAAAATGTACTAATTTACTAATATACTAATATACTGCATGCTGTTGGTTTTTTAATCTTTATTTACTACACTAGATGGGGCCATGGCACTGGCAAATAATCTTCAAAGCCATGACCTCTGTGGTTAATGATGGACTTGAAATTTAATCCATGTAAAATATTAGCTAATAAGCTTATTCAGGAGGCTCATGAATACATCTGTTTAATCTCAACACAAACATAACTGAGATCAACCCTCTCACATGAAACCGGGAAATGATTTGTCAACAGATTTAGGCTTAATAACTTTAATTTTTCACTGACATAAACTCAGCAGCACCATATCATATATTTATGATAAAAAGGCCATAATAAATTCAGCCTTCATCAAATGCAAGCCGCGGAAACCAATTTAAAAATGCACGCATGGACAGGAGCAATGTTTTTTTAAAGAAAAATATGAAGCAAAAAAACATGTTGTTTTATAGCCCGCCTATAGAACAGCATTTAATGTCTAAGCAGAGGTTGCAACCATGACTGTAGGAATTACAGGAATGCAGCCCCGGTTGTGGAAGTGGAAAATAATTCAGAACATGACAGGAGCTCCAAACAAGTGCAGGTTTTCATCGGATTTTGCAGCAGCCTGCCTAAGTTCTGAACACTGGGAAGTGAAAATTGTAATGGCCAGGGCGTTGGTGGTGATAGAGTAAAAGAGAGAGAGAGAGAGAGAGAGAGAGAGAGAGAGAGAGAGAGAGAGAGAGAGAGAGAGAGAGAGAGAGAGAGAGAGAGAGGCAGACACTTGGTAACGCATCACAGCAGGACAGTCAATCGAACCTAAAGGCGCTCAGCCACCGACGGACACGGACGAGGCAGGTAGGACAATATGATAATGACACGATTATCCTCAAATTAGTTGATAGAATCGGAGCAGCGCTGGAGCAATAACTTAGACACAGAAGATATTTTCACCTATAAGGCTAATGTTTATCCATTATTTCCGAGTTGAATCTTATCCTGGATAATTGTGCGTAATTCATCACTTTGAAGCGCTTTAACAGACAAGTTGGTTTGCTTTAGCGCATGGTTACGCAGCGCCAGTTTTGAACTCATTAAAATGTTTGCACAAATGCAGAGTTTTATAACTTATTTTTTTAAAGCGTGGAGAATATTTTGATGGGCGAACGTTTCAGAAGGAAGATCAGTAAGGCTGTTAGGGCAAAATAAAACAGTATCCGAAATTGTTTCACTCCCAGTGCTTTTTTTTTTTTTTTAAATAGTCCAGTTGATTATGCTACTATTGCAGTAATTTCATTTCTCAGAGTATTTAAGAGCTCGGTAAATGTGTGCAGTGTGCATGCCTGCATAGAGGTGTCAGGTGTACTGTATTATCTCAGGTAGCCGTGGCGACTCTGGAGGTGCCTGCTGGGAAGCGCCTGGGTGCACACTTATTTATTCATGTGTCACCTGAACGCAGCGGCGACGCAAAGCCAGGTTGCCACTCAGTATAGGAACTCAGCTCTCATTCTTAGTCACATTTCTCAGTCACATTTTTTTCGTCCTGAAGCTATAGATGAAGGAGCACCTAAACATTTAAATTTGTGCTATAGGCTGCAGCCAGGAATTGTTCCATGGACTATTGACTTGGAATTGACTTATTGTATTGTAGTGAAAATGACCAATTGGGTTGATTGCAGGTCAAGTCACTGTTCTTTTCTAGAACCAGTTGCAGCTCCAAAATTGTACTACATATTATATCATGATTTAAGGACAAATTATAATCATTGGCCCATAGATTTTAATTAAACATCATTAAGTCTGGTTGATGTGTTGCTGTTTATTTATTTATTTTTGCATTTTTTTAAGGCAGATTTCCAGCATTAAGGCCACCCCTGCTGAGAAACTGCAGGGTTTAGTGAAACTTTTACATTGAAATGAACTTTAAATCTAGTCGTTCTGTCCGCCCTGAACCAGAAAATGATGAGGGAGATGATCATAGTAACCGTCCCTTTTATTATGTTCACTGTCTGTCCAGCAGTGTAATGTCTGATATCACAGACTAGTGGATGGCGGGGTATGCTCTTATTTCTGGCAGAGTGAATTATGAGTGTTGGCTGCAAACTGAACTGCGGGTGTAGAAACAATATTTTGGAGTAAGTTTAAAGTCGTATCAAGGTGAATTTCTATTTGATTCTGGCCTTGATTTTGTTACATACTTGTGCAATGTGGTTGTTGAGCTGTTACAGGCGGAGGCTATCAACTGTCTCAGTTTTATCAAGGTTGTGGAAGTTTTTTGTCTTTGTTGTGTATCTGTCTATTATGTACATTATGTATAGAAATGTTGTGTATGCTATGTAATGTTGCATTCAGCTTTTGGCCTCAGTAGTCCCATGTTGCATGCTCACTGCCATGCCTGCTGTGGTCAACCAGTGTCTGAGAGGTCATGTGCTGCACAGCTGCTTTGAAATGATTGTTAATATACCATTATAGGTTGAAGGAATCCGATATTTAATTTTATATGTGTGGTAAGTTTGAGAGAATCATTGCATCTCTGCTCCTCATTTCTCTTTTTTTGTTCCTGTTTTTCATGCATTATGTGAGGAAAGTATGCCTCTGACAGTTGCCCTTTCTGAGTGTCTGTCACTCTCACTGAATCCACTCAGAATACGAGAGGGAAGAAAAAAACATGGTGAAATGGAGGCTCCATATCTGACAGGCACCTTGACTGACAGGCTCAAATGAAACCCAATATGAGGGATAGAGGAATGAATTGCAGATACAGTGACTCTAGTGGACTATCGTATGAGGTCTCAGAGAGGGAGCAGATCGAGGCACGAGAACGAAAAAAGGAGGGAACCGTCGTAAAATTGGGCGAATGGTGAAGTTGTGGAGAGGGAGGGGAGGGAAGGCAGTGGAGGGTGTGGGGGAAAATGTGGATATTGAAATGAAGCTTCCCTTTTTGTCTCATGGTATTGTCATAATTCTTGTAGCCTAGCCCATCTGTTGAAACTGTAATAAAAATGGAACCATTGGGACAGGCATGCTGTTTATAGCCAGGTGTGAAAGCGCCTGAATTGTCTATAAACCTGCTTTGCAGAAACTACTCAACCATAACTCAGGGATGTGAATTTTCAAGTTTCTGTTTATTTATTTATTTCCTGGATATCATTTTATTGAGACGCAGAATGAACTCCTGTTCTTTTCTATCGTCAGCTTGCTGTTTTCCTGCCTTTTTCCAGCTGTTTTGGTCTCTGTGATCACATTCCTGACACCTATGATAATCCTCGTGGTCCCCTCTCCACCTCCCCTTTTTCTTCCTCTGTCTCTTTCCTGGTCCAGCTGTGTGTGGTCATTGTATCAACCAAGGCAGCCAGGCAGAACTGAAGAAAACAGGTTGGAAAGGAGAGGAGGGCTGAGAAGATGATTCTGCTCAGCTAGTTGTATTGCTGGTTGACTCACAATTCCCACGTTTCTGTCCTCATGCATTGGCTGACATCAGATCACCTCCCAGTGTTGGAAAATCCAAAAAGCAAAGTGAAGGAGCTTTAAATTTCCTCAAGGAAAGGAAGAAGGCTTGGCTGTCCTCGCAATGTAAACATTGGAGATTCATATCTAAATCTGTAGCATTTACCTTGTAGGATCCGAGTCCACCCGAAATAAAAAAAAGAAAAAGAAAAAAACAAAACAGTGTTGTTTACTAGCAAACAAAACAGCAATTTAATGGCAGCTTTGTAGTGTGACAAATCCTTGTCGTTGGTATTTACGCATGGAGCGCTGCCCTGGAGAGAGGCTGAAACAGCAAGAGGAGAAAAGGGAGGGGAGGAGAGACAATGAGGGAGAAGTGGGATGGGAGGCGGGGTTGCATGAGGAGAGAGGTGAAGTGCTGAGATGCAAAGGTCATCCGTGCTGGAGAGGAGCTACTAAATGGTGTGTTTTGATCTGTCAACTGGGATACAAACAGACTTCAGCGGCTGTTGCTTGGGTGGAATGACTGGGCCCTAACAAAGAGAGAGACAAAGGAGATGAATGAGTCTCCGCAGGCTATCGGGTGCCCTCTGACACAGCTGTCTGTGTTTATGTTGTCTGATATACACACAGGCCTCCGCTGGGACAGCTTCGCCAAGCTCATTGCAGCGGATAATGGCCAAGCGAAAAGCAAGCTCGGCCAAGAAACGGGCATTTTAAGACCGACACCAGAATTTGGGGAAAAGACCTTAGATCTGTTCACATTATGGGGGCTGTAAATGTGTTTATTGGCATAACATTTGAGTGAAGAGGAAAGAAAAATCACTGACTGTTGGAGAGATGAGGCCAAAACACACTAAGACGAATAGCCTGCTGCTGCTACACTTACAAGATATCCCTTTGGGGGAATTGATGAACATTATATCCCTTTGTTTCCTAATGGCTGTTATAGGATTTTTAGATTGTAAAAGAGGAATGCAGCCCAAAATATTGTGATTCAGGGGCATAAAAGTAGAGGGTTGGACAAAAAGGGGTTGTGAGGCATGACAGCATATTGATCTGTGCTTTTTTTATCAGTAGGGCTGAAAAAAAAAAAAGTCGCAGAGTGTATCATTATGTTCTCAGCACAATTTCTCCACAAAAACACTAAAAGCCTAAAATCGGAGAGCTAAGATTGTTTTGTCAGTCTGCACTCAAGCACAATGGAGGTGGCAGCGGCAGGCAAGGTTGCTTGCTCACCAGATCCCTTTATATTCCTCAATTTCTTTTACTTTTTTGATTGTTAAATCGCATTTCTTCTGAGGCAGCTGGCTCCCCGCTGTGCTTTCATGGAAAACCATTTGTGAAGCAGTTGTCTTTACATTGCAAGAGTAATTTTTGTTGACAAAATAAGAAAAAAAATTGCTCACATGCATATGGCCATACGGGAAATTCATTATATCTGTTCTTTAAGGAAGTAATTCTAAAACATGTTAAGGCCTTTTTGCATACCGTCACAGTCTTGCACTGTTTGAACAGAAATTAGCTTTTTCTTTTATCGCTGTGAATTTGAACATGAACTTACCCAACTTACCTGAGCAGTGTCTCAGTGATCTGTTAGTACAATGACTCAGTGTCTGCAGTGAAACTCCGTCAACCTTTCGCCACCGCCGCTGCGCCATCAGTCTCTTTCTATTGTTCCTTTTACAGAAGCTCACCAGTGTTCACTTGACAAATTCTGTTGACTGTCCCACCCAGCTGTGTCCCAGTGTGTGGCACAGGCGGAGGTTTCTCTTCTACTATTTGTTCCAGTTGAAGCCCGCCCCAACACACACACACATACACACACACATACGCACCATGGTGCTTGTGAACAGAGGCCGCAGAGTCTATGTGTGTATATGGATGGGGGGGAAATAGTGTGCTTGCTCAAGCGTTTGTGACATGGTGCTGGGAATGCGGCGCCTCGCCGCACTCCATCCTGTTTGTGATAATTACTGTCTCCCCAGGTCATGTGTAAGCTGCCCTCTCTCTCCCACTGCGTTTTGTGGAGCTTCTCTGTCTGTCCATACGTGATCAAAGAAGTTGCAGGCAGCGGCTCCAGTGGAAGAACAGAGTTTGTCTTGGCATGTGTCCTTCTGCTCGCCTGGTGGGGAGTTAGTTAGTGATCTTTTATTGAGAGAGGGCTTCTGTCCAACAACACGCCGAAGAAGCAAAGCAGCAGGAAGGCTGCTTCAGTTCTGCCGAGATGGAAGCTGCCCGCGTCATGTCTGCAGGTTCATTAACATCTGACTGGTTTAGTGTTTTTGGGGAGGTTCGCCAGAGGTTCATGCTAAAGATGCACTGTGTGGAGCACGGTGACATGTGTGACACGGCTGATATCATGTATCAGCTGACCAAACTGAGCACATTACTCAGAGCATCAGTGTGCCATGCCAGTTTGATTACCACTCCTACTTGTGAGCGACTACCTGCAGTGCAGTCCAGATGCCATCTCGTTTACATTGCATTCTTGTCATGTGAGCGAGGGCTGCTGAGTAAGGCTTTCGGAGAGCGGTGTGTGTCATGTTGGAGATGAAGAGATCGGGAGGGCAGGAAGGAAGACATTACTCAGCTCATCAGAGCAGCACTGTCCCTCCCTCCCCCCTGACAAAGCCAAATGTCTCCTAATCTGTCTCTGATCACTCTGCTAATGAGTGATGGCTTTTTCATGAGGACGGAGGGCAGGCAGAAATCTGCCATTGATTTGCTGTGATAATCCAGATTTGGCTGCCAGCTGAGGTCCACCATTCCCTCTGAGAAGGGCGCCTTTGAGGTTAAGGCAAGTCAGACACAATTGCCATGTAATCAATAATATCGAGTGCTGTAGGCCGGGAGATACAGCCATGTGGGCAGTCTGGCCTCTCTGGAGAGAGCTCGTGGGTCCAGATATTACTCTTCACTTTACACTGCCTTAATCACACATTACTGTCAGATAAGCTATAGGACGGCAACTCTCATTAAATAGCACTGGATCTCGGCCACTCTAAGCTGGGCTCGGTGGGAGTTGTGTGTTTTCATAATAGTCATTCTAGGGCCTGAAATAACCTGTCTTTAAATCTGTGTCCAAGGCAGGATCTTGGCCCTGTTGGCAAATATAAGAGGTTTAAATATAGATTTTATTTAATGGACTTGAACAAGATTTGATTTTCAAATGGCTGGTGAGAAACTGTAACGTTTCAGAGGTCAGTAACTTCAAACAATCAAAGGCTTTTCAGACCAATTAAAAAAATGTTTGCAAGGATGACAGCATAAGTGGACAGATCGAGGATGTTGCATTGTTCTTCAAAAGAAGAGACAAAGGGTAACATGGGTTAAGGCCAGAGAGGTAGAGAGAGGGGAAGACACATTTGCAAAAAAAAAAAAAAGAAAAAAGAAAGGAACGTAGATAGAAAGAGACAAGCCTGGAGAGAGCGAGAGACGGGTACGAGATGTTCAGGGGCGGATGCGGGTCGGCGTGGATAAGCAGGAGACGAGCAATGACTTTGACAGAAGGAAGGAGGGAGTGAAGGAAGCAAGGGAGAGATGGATAGTGACAATGTAGATGAGGGAGAAGGACAGTACTGCAATGGGGGAGGAGGAGTGAGGGGGTTCACATCGAGGGCCACTTCCCCGCTCAACCCCGTCCTCTGCAGGTAATTGCCCCAGGCATGACGGATTACTTAGCAAACCTCTCAGCCTGTCCCATCGGTGCTCAGCTAAATCTAACACTAGATCCCGTCTTTACACTAATTATTAACTCACCTTAACCACTCGGGTCCCTGCCTTTAATTTACTTCTCTGCTTTGTGCCCGATGGTCCATTCACGCACATTTTTTTAACCTGAATTTTCTGAGAAATTAGCAGTCACAGTACGGTGCATCCCGAGTCAAAAGTCAAAGAATTGCTGCAATTAGTCATACATACAAACTAGGTTACACATACACAATAAATAAGTAGGTCAGTGTGCGCATCCATTGTACAATGTAACTGTAACCTTGGGTGCTTTGCAAAAATGCTTAAAGGAGTAGTTCACAAATACAAAGAAAATATACTTTCCTACCTACCTCT
>OMLF01029294.1:6085-24808 GCA_900302615.1 Holocentrus rufus
ATATATGCATTTTCCTTGAGTCAAGCATCATTTTATTGCAGCTATCTGCCTTTTTCTATCTTGTTTCTTCGAGGATGCCGACGGGTTTTTAAAGAAAATTCCTGTATCTGCATTGAAATCAGGTGGTATCGTTTCACCTGAAATGGAGTAGGTTTTCACTTTTTTGAGAGGATTGTTTTGGATTTTTGATTGACGGGAAAGGTTGGGAGACGGAGGGAAATGACATCCAACTATGACATCGCTGTTAAATGGTACACGCCATAGACAACTACAGGATGCCCCGTTTTTCACTTTTTTGAAAACAAAACAAAACAAGAATTAGACAGAATATTAGACTTTAGAAATTACTTGAGAAGATGGCAATTTCGCAGTGAATGTCTCTTGCTCAAGGACATTTGGGCAGCGATACAGATGCTGACTGTTACAGGGATCAGACCTGTAACCTTGCAATTACAGAGCCACCCTGCCAGCCTTTAGGAAATGAGCTTCATCTGTTGGCTGGGACTGGAACACATGCAGGACAACAGCATGAAGCGGTGACCATGCAAGTGATTTAGCTGAATAAAATGAGGGAGGATGCAGCATTGAGCTGACTTTTTACTCACCTCATTTTGTTGAGTGAGAGAAAAAATATGCATAGACCTACGCGCGGCTGCTGCTATGATTTGTCCTGTCCAGCATGGCTCTCTTCCAAACATTTGAGTACCTCAGAGAGAGGGTAGGTTGTAGCTATTGTCTTCCCTCTGCCATATATTTACTGCTCTGAGTGGAACAGGCTTTTGGCAGTTTTATGCACTTATCAAGGTCAAAGTTGGGATCTCATTTGAAGTGTGCGCTTACTTTAGATATAGCAGCAGCATCCTTGCCGATTCAAGCAAAGATTAGGGTGCTGAAAATAGATAATTGTGATAATGGTCTAAAATTGATGAGAGGGGAGTGTGCACCTTAGATTTGTCCAATAACGTGTCGCTTCAGCACGACTGAGCCGGCGGATTGATCAAGCTCATTTACAGCAAATTTTCCATCTGCCCTTGCAACTTTGCTGGAATACAAAATGTCTGAATCTGTGCAGAAGGTGACAGGTTTGCACTGCAGCACAAATACAATGTACCTTTTGCCCAGTCCATCACAAAATCCTTGGAAAGCCTTGAGCCCTCCAAAGCTGCTGTGATCAGGTGTATGAGGCGACATGTCGTGCCAAGGGTGAGGAGAGGATGAGAAGCGGCTTAGCCAAGAATGATGTCGAAACACCGACGCCTTTGGCCAGATGCAGCCAGGTGAGGAGACTATTATTCCACAAACCGAGCCCACGCACAACGCTGGCCCAGCAGCAACTTGCCAGCAGCTTGCGCAGTGTCCGATGGTCCATTAAGCAATATTTCTGAGAGAAAAAAGCTAGGCATGGTTTATCTGCTGACCCATTAATATCTGCATGTATAACTACTGCACTGCAAGAACCACAGAGTATAGATGATGAAGAGTTTCTGTTTTGCGTGTTATTTCATTGAACCAGCAGTAGTAAGTTACAGCCATTCTGCTACAGCAATTTGAGCATATTTTCAAGACTGTGTACTTTCTAAATGGTTTAAGTGACTGGTATACAAGTACTACTCAAATACATTCTTAAGTACACTCTCAGGAAACAGAAAATCCACTCCTCAACAGAAGGAGTAGTTTCACTTTAGCCTCATTATCCAATTCACAATGTGGCATATTCTGTCCGTCATTCCGCTGTGAATAAAGTTAATGGGCAATTATGAGTCATTTAGCATATCTTGTGCTCTTTGTATTTGCAGCTTTTAATACTCACAAGATTATAATCAATTTTATTTATAGAACACTTATCGGAACAAAGTGTGACTAGGAGTCTAAAAGTGCTTGACATGAAAAATCAAAATGTAAGGGAGAAAAATTCAACAGACAAAAAGAAAACTAGCTTGGAATCCATAGAGTAGATGAGTACTTATAAAATGAATTTTATAAGCAGAATACTTACCAAGCTTACAATAAAAAGCGGATAAGTAAAGGACTTGGAGTTGCCAGGTGGACACTCCAGGAGTGTCCAGGAGTTTCTTCAGCCTGGTTTGGACCAAGCAAGGATCTCTGGCTCCACTTGGGCTCTGAAGGATTAAAAGCTCAGAGAACATCGAGGCACTAGTCCAGAAATGCCTTGAAGATGATCAATAATGTTCTTAAATCCGTCCTACATTGCACTGGTTGGGGAAGAAGCTGTCTCTACTTAGTTTCTGTCAGGAGAATTTTGGACTGTAATCTGCTGGCCGTACAGAAAGCTACAGTAGTTAAGATGTTGCATATTAAAAATTTTTGGAAAGCCTTTTGTGTTGTAGGAAACATAACTTCATTAGCTGCAGTACCACTTTTGGTTGGGCACAGAACACACTGGCATGCACAGGCTAATTTCTGTTTTTCTGGCCTTGTCACATGAATCTGGCTTTAGAACTGTCTTCTAAAATGACGGCTCGCTGTCTGCACTGACTCAGACATTCCGTGCTTCTCATGGGGGAAGATAACTCTTTTTGGGTTTAGTCTACTCTTGACTAACAATATGCTCATATTAGTCTGTGGATGACTACTTTTAACTTATACTGAGGGTTTTTAGTTTTTGTCGATGTAACACTGCTACAGAGTTGATGTAGTCTGGTCACCTCTGACAAAGGCCAAGTGGAACAGTGAACACGACTGGCTGTCAAGAGTAATCTTGTGTCTTGGCCTGTGTGTGTGTGTGTGTGTGCGTGTGAGAGAGAGAGCGAGCAAGAGAGAGAGATTTAATGTTCCATTTTATGTCAAAAAGATTTGGACTCGGACCACTGTCATGCTGTTCAGTGGTCAGCTGCATGCAGGGTAAGTTCTGTTCTATGCAACGCTTCCTTTGAGATTGACACGTGGGAGCCCAAGCTTAGAGACTAAGACACTCTCACCGACCGACAGGCAATCACCACCAACAAGAAGTGTGCAAACCCATCCATGGACAGTACAGGCAGACAGACAAGGATTTGAATCTGTTTGTAGATGCAGGAGTTCTTTGCTAGTTGTGTTGAAGCCACCAGCTTGTATTGTAAACACAGTCTTGCAGAAGAAATAATCCACATTATTTTCATATAAATAAATACACACACTGATTGATAGAATGAAGTAGGGATTTGACTTATAGTCAGTTCATGAAAGCCTTCATATTTGCTGTTCTAAACATTCGCAGGTTGGTATTATATGTATTGGAATGTGTTCTGTGGGTAGCATACCATCTAACCCTAACCCCAACTCCCTAACCCTGACACCAACCCTAACTATCTAACCCTAGTCCTAACACTAACCCAAACCCTATACCGTGCAATGCTGCCCTCAGAAGACATTCCAATAAATATAATACTGATCTCCATTAAATATAATACTGATCTCTCTAAATCAGTCCTACATTGCACTGGTTAAGTAAGAATCTGTCTCTATTTAGTTTCTGTCAGGAGAATTTTGGACTGTAATCTGCTGGCCTTACAGAAAGCTACAGTAGTCAAGATGTTGCATATTAAAAGTTTTTAGAAAGCCTTCTAAGTTGTAGGAAACATAACTTCATTAGCTGCAGTACCACTTTTGGTTGGGCAAAGAATTTCCTGGGAAAAATTCTCATACTTCACTTCTCAGGAAGTGAAGTATGTTATACTTCTGGCTAGTTAGTTTCTTTGAACAGACAAGGGCAGCACCTACAGAAACCTGATCACCAGAAAATCCAAGGAAAAAGATGAAAACAGTACTGGTCACGCTGTTTGATTGACAGCTGGTCTCTGGGAAGTGCAGTGAAGAAACTCCACAGCGATGAGTGCTTAGCATCAAAGATGGAGAGAAATACAGGATTTTGAGGATTACCCCTTTAAGCGACCCAATCCTGTTGTCAATAGACAGGATTTGCATTCAACTTCTCTTGGATATTGCTTTTCTGAGAACTATATAAATGTCAAAGGTGTGACCACTGCTCGTCATTGTGACCGAATGTTTCTCCATCACAAACAGTTCCACCTTTGCTCTTTGGTTGGTGAGGCATAGCGTCCATTTCAGTCCCCATCACCCGCCACAGTCCTCACAGATCTCTCTGCCCTTGCCTGCATTGTCTCAACGAAGAAAGGCTTTTGAGAATGTAATTCCTGTCTTGGCAGGACAGGAATTAGGTCTCTCTCTGCAGGCCCTGCATATTCATGGCTCTTAGAGCGAAATGACAAAACGTCTTCCCCTGCGATCACAAAGAAGTCAAGTAATGCAGTGAAATGCTGCGAAGTGTGGTTATTAGTTAGTCTCCTGTGCCAGGCTGAAAAATAACAGGAAGAGTGAGATGCGGTGTGAATGTAAATTTACTCTTCAAAGGTTAGTGTTGGTTCTCAGACGGTGTCCTAAACGTAACCCTGATCTAGAGTGGTGAGGGGTTGTGCTGGGTCACATCATCCAGTGGGATGCATGGCAGAAATCTGTCCCAAATCCCATTGTTTGGTAGGGCAACTTCTCAAGGATTTCAATAAGATAATGTGCAACCATTGAATCTTTTGTTAGGGCTTAGCTTTGTGTCAAGTGTATTATAAAGTAAATTGTTCGTCGCAAAATTCATCAAGATGCAAGCAGAGGTTCAAAGCTGTTGGACTTGATTTAACCGGTTCCGCCCTCAGTTTAAAGTTCTAAAATACTAAAGCTGATAACGTTGAAAGCTTCCCAACCTGGGAAGGATATCAGGAGCAATGAGCATGGTGATTAAATGGCCCAGAGTGTGGTCGTAATAGCATTATTAGCGATACCATTTAGACAAGGTCAATCTCACACCGGCCTCATTACTGTATAACTAGGGAAACTGCCTCTAGTGAAAATATGGTTGCCACCAACAGCACCTCTTAGCTCAGTTTCATTAGGATGTTAGTTTTATTTATTTCTTTATTTGTTATTTATTTTGGAGAGCATTGTGATCGGTTATAATGGCACAGTGTAAACAGTCCAGTGCATGAGTATGTGTGAGAAGCCTTTCACAATGCTTGGGAGAACAGATGAAAACCAGATACTCTGTCCTGTGCCGTCTGGACCTTCTAAGATGAATGCAGCTGAATCAGATATAAGCATCTCAATATGGGGCTCAACTTTCGGATACCGCACAGCATGTTTACCTAATTGAAAGCTACAAATGAGCACCATTACCTGATACACTCCGGGCATATTAACAGCTATTGCACCAACAATGAGGTCCTCATGATGCTAATATGAGAACCACTCCCAAATCCTCAGAGCATCGATTACTTTTGGGACTAAATTATAATTCCGGCGCTTGTACCCTCCTCTTGCTTCCCTTTCATCTCTCAGGTGTTTACTGTATTCAGAATAATAATAGTGAAAGGAACCAAACAAATAAGAGCTGTCTGACTTGCACAAAATTTATTCAGATATATATATATTTTTTCCATTTCCTTCAATTGTTAGTTGGTGTTGTCAGGCCCACCCTAAGCCAAATTGACTACCTCTTTGCGTTGCCATCTAGGGATTCCAATCAAAATGTGATTGCGTTGTAATCATGAAGTCTTTTTGCTTCACATTCTCTAAAGCAGATATGTCAGCGTTTGGCAGCTGGCACCGCAATTAATTCTGAAGTGTGTGTGTGCTGTTTTCAGTCCTTTTTAGATCTGCGGCCTCAACACAGGTGAGAAACTAATTTGCCTTCTCTCTCATGTGCTCCTCGTCCCATTTTCTCTGCCATCCTTCAACACCATCATCGCCATTCCTGCCAATTAATGACTAATATTCATTTCCTCTAATGTGTAATAAGAGCCACATCTCATTTGCACCCCCACAAGAGACAGCCACGCTCTGCTTTTTTTTTTTTTTTTTTTACAGTAATCCCGGTATTATCTGTTGTCCTAATCAGAGATATTCACATATTCAGAGCACATGCTTTTCCATATTCATGTCAAGCATGAGGGATGCCTTTGCTGTGTTACTGAGCTTGTTAGTACTAAAGCTAATAAAGTGGCCAGATGCCTCATATTTGGGACCACATGATTATAATCTGTGATAATAAGGATCAATCTGTTGTATAATGAGTATCAGCTTTTACTTTCATTAATGTGTCCACCTTTAGTCATAATAATCAGCTTCTGCTGTTATTACAGTTGGCACACCTCTGGTCATAATGCAATGTCTATTGAACATCAGATGCCTTCTTCTCAGTACAGTTCCTACAATACAGTACAATTGGTGTTTTTCATTCAGCGAGCCTGTTATTGTGTGAACAGAAAGAAGCAGAGCTTCATACTGTCATACTTTGTATGTCGCAATCATAACGACACTCGCTTTTATTCCAAACTCAAAGGCCCATGTCTTGCTCCATGCCCCTTTTTCCCACTCTCCGTCTTCTTTCCAGCTCTATTAAAGTCCAGACCTGAGGTGTTGATAAAAGCGTTTGCTTGCTCCCCGCGATGGGGCAAATGTAAAACACACAGCGCAGGAGAAGTCGAGACATACGCAGACCCTGATGTTTTCTAGCTGAGCACATCTTCTTTGCTGGGCCCTCTGGCGCAGGACCGCCCCCTTTGAAGCTTCCCAACTATTGATAGTGAATAGTGAAACCTAATGCATGCAGATGTGGTAACAGTCATCAGGGTTACACCGGCAGCTAGCCCACGCAAAGCCTCTCACCCTCAGAAACCATGGGCGCATGCTTTGTATCTGGAATTAGTTGGCTTTGTTACAGCTGCATTAACTACACTGTACTGAAAGTCCCACCACTGCACTCCATAGCATTGTATTGCTGTTTGCATCAATAAAAAAGAGAAAGACCTCTTGACTAATGTCTACAAGGACACACTACAGGGTTTTGTTCATTAAATAGTTGAACATGTCTGGCATTCTGAATTTCATGATTCACAGGCTAGCTGTGCTATCTTTGTTGATTTTGATGAAGGGATATATCAACAGTCTGATTATGGACCAGTAATGTTTCATCAGGGTTCACCCTATGTATATTTTTGCCATTTTTTTAAAGGAATACTCCAACATTTTGGGCAACATTTTCTCTGACTTAGCCAGACTGAGACTAGATGTTTGATATATGTCATTTCACTTTAATGGAGCTAGGCTAATGACTCCTTCATAGTCTTTATGCTAACATGAAACCTGTCTTGTTTACACAATGTATCATGTGCATGTATCACATGTATCACTTATGATACATACACATGATACATTGATATGATAATAAGACAACTTCGGAGTTGCTGTAAAGTTTATTTTTTCACTTTGATGCAGTTAGGCTCACGACTCCTGTAAACTTCAAGTCTTCATGCTAAGCTAACACAAAATGCTACCCATAGGAAACAAACGTGTGGACTTACAGAGGTAAAAATGGTATCAAAGATCTTGTCTTGCTCTGGGTAACTCGTAAAAAGGGAATTTTTCCCAAAACTTTGGAGTATTCCTTTAAGCTGAAGTAACCAATAGCTCATATTCATGCTCATATTCATGCTCAGAAGCCTCTGAAACACCTTGCAGACCATCATGGGACATTGAAAGTTTCCATTACAATTCCAGACTAATGGAAATTCTATTAGGGTTAGCAGCTCTTTAAGCAGGGTGACCAGCCACACCTATTCAGTTGAAGGGGATGCATTAGACCTGTAGATTAATGAATAAATAAAATGTGTCACCATCAATTTTGTCAAGAAGAATGATTGCAGATTGCCTGGACTGTTTTCTGTGGCTGTGATCAGGGAATTTGGCAGTGGACCACGCCGACTAGCTGATGTCTGGTATTTAATAAAAGGCAAATAATGGCCTGATAATGCAGCAAACAGAAATCAGTTTAACCCTAATTTCGGTCCTCGGCCCACTGCAAGCCAGTTATCCCATGTATTGCTTTGCTCACGGTGGAGCCATGTCAGCAAAGCATACTGGCCTCCAGCTCACAATTTGGCAAGTCAAATTAGAGTATGTTAACAATTAAACCAATGAATGGCATATTTCAAGATGATTGTCATGAATAAGTAAGTAAGAGTGAAAGAAGTGATTTCATGTGGCTGGATCCAGGCCACAAAACTCATGTTGGGGAGTTTTCTCAGAGCCTTTGTGTGAAACAAAAGGGCGGGTGCATAGGTGAGCTCACTCGAAGGTAAATGAAGAAGAGGGATTGATGGATAATTTCAGTCCTCTTCACACCGTTTCTTTCTGAGCAGTGGTACATAGTGGCGTCATCGCCGGGGAGTTCTGCTACTTTAAAATATCCAGTGTCAGTCTCTCTCCATCTTTCTCTGTTTCCACAGACAGAATTCATCGCTAAAATCTAAAGGATACCTGCAAAACAAATTCATGAATCTATGCATGCATCTGTTGGATCTATTAGTCAATTATATCTAGGCGATACATTATATTACATGTAAAGTGTTTGCCTTAATGCCACCAGT
Organism: Holocentrus rufus; assembly: GCA_900302615.1. Classification (NCBI taxonomy): domain Eukaryota; kingdom Metazoa; phylum Chordata; class Actinopteri; order Holocentriformes; family Holocentridae; genus Holocentrus; species Holocentrus rufus. The sequence continues at coordinate 14,521 of OMLF01029294.1, forward strand.
ACAGATCGAAAATAAAAAAAAAAAATCAATCGCTTTCAAAGTATTACTGTACATACTAACACAAATGGCACAGGGACAACAGGACCTCGAACAGTGTAAAGTGCTACAAGACAGACACAAGACTTTACATATCACTTTATTAATTATATATATGCACCATTCACTGTAGCTGCACTATAGTTACAGCTGTAGAGAGGCATGGAGCGTACTATGAGGTAGTTAGACTAAGTGGGATGAAGTGTGTGAAATTAGTAATGAGCATTAGGGTATTGCTTGACCCATGTATGGGCAAATTAGACTAATCTGCTGAGTAAGCCTAAATATGAGTAGTTGAGCTCCATAATGATTTTTCGTTATGAGTCAACTGTTAACCAATTATTATTAGAGTTTAGTTTTAATTGCATTCTTCTGCACAGGACCTGTGGAGCTAGTCTTAGGGTTCATTAGGGTCTAGTGTGCTTATTAAGTAGCTGCAAATATGCAACTGCTCTTGGTTAAATGTGTAACTTTTTTGTGGCATAAATGAAGTCAGTTAATGAATCAAAATAAGAAATGGGACTTAATCAAAAATAAGCAATGTGACTAGTTCATCCGTAGTTTTTTTTTTATCACAAATTTTTTAAATCTATGTTTTTGACTTTTTAAACAAATTAACGATGTAACGTCCTGATTGGCTAATTATTACATCTGCTTCAGTAATTTCACAGTAATGCCTAAGTGCCGGATCAGACTGCGGCACATAACTCTTGAGGATAACGACACAGAGTTCAGAGAGCTGTTTCTACTGCTTGTCCTTAAAATGCACAAGACTGTGCTTGCCAGCACTCAGCATCTTGGAAAACAACACAGCAAAAAAATATCCATCCAAACAAGGCGTTTGGTCTCATATTCAGTGCTAAAATCTTGTTTTTCTTAAAAAGAAAGTGAAGCAAATCATGCCAGTGGGATGAGATAGTCAGACTCGTTTCCAATACAGTTTCACTTGTTTCAGGGAGTTTTCTGGGTACAAGTATAAATGTGTTGAAACAAAGCAGAATAAGGCAGATCGCCCCGCTAGGATCACAAAAATGACACTTGATTCAAGAAAATCGTGGAAAAAAGTTGATTAGCATTGAAAACAATTGGGATTATCTCATCCCACCAGACAATTTTTAGCTTCTTGGAAGAAATATGAGACTAAATTACACTGCTTTTTTGCAGTGAATGTAATAAAATCAAATAATAATAACCATCTTCTGAAATTTAATGGTTACTGCTAACAAACAAAGCAATTGATTAGAAGTCTAAAACACTAAATGCAAAACCTAAATCATCTAATGTCATAAAATGATAAAACTCACCACATTAGAAAACCATTAATAATCTTATGGCTAGCCAGACACCTCCAAATATAAAATATAAAGTCAAACAGTCTTCCAAAGCAACTACAGTGAATACTAGGTGTAACAGAAGCATCAGCCTGGCAATGAAGTTACTATAATGTATCACAAGCACTGCAGACATGGCACTTCAACAAAGACCTCATGGAAATCCTGCATGAGTGCTGGCTTTTCTAGCTAGCCCCCAAAAACATAAAATTTAAAAACTACACCATCAACATCTATCTTTATCTGCTAAGTTTTTTTCAGCTCTTGACAAAATATTCAAAATTATTCATGGATTTCATGTTTTTGACAAGAAAGACCAGGCTATTCCAGGAAATAGCAGCCACGTAGAACAGAGTACTTTTCATCGTCAAGGCCTTGAATTTGCAGATATTACCATTTGTCTCACTGGCCTGACTTCTATGATTATGCGACTCCCTGTCAGGTGTAAAATGTCCTTTTGAAATAACTAGGAGCAGAAAAGAAAATGATGCTGTGCACTATTCATAGCTTTTTTTTTTTTTTTTTTTTTTTTAAAGTCTTCATTTGTTCACCTTCCCTAGCCTCCTGATTACAGTCAAAAATGACCAAGTTGTCAGATTTTTGATTCTACTGTGAAAGTTTTGCCTTCCAAAGAGAAGGACTTTGAAATCTGATGTTCATGACTCTCTCTAAAGGGGAGTTTTACATGCATCAAAGCATGCAATGAGAATATGCACAAGGAACAAGATGAAAAAAAATACAATAAGTTCAAATGGACAGATGGAAAAAGCAGTTTATTTAAAGACCATGAAGCAGGGCTTGCAGGGGCCATGCTGGAGGTGAGGAGTCAATCTGTTACACTTATGATGGTTCACTGCATGGGGGTAAATGAGAGATTCATTGTATTTGATTTAGCCTGTGGTTGCCTGGATGTACAGACTGAAGGCATTGCCTCATTCTACCCACAATGGTGCCTTTGGCAGTAAGTGATACTTGGGGCTTTGCATCAGACATGTTACACCCAGACGTCAGTGAGGGAGATTTTCTTTCACAATACATCATCATACAGTCATTTTTTGTTTTTCAGGTTTCAAAAGCAGACCTGCACTGAGAAGTTGGGGATCCACTTGATATACAGCTTGCTGAATCTAATGGTATCGAGGTTTTTCCTTGCGGTCCCTGTTGTTTAAGATTTATTAAAGTACACTGCAGATGTAATAAACCATCCCCAAAAAAGCTACCAGGGGGGTGACCCTGAAGTGGCTCTACCTAGCTCCCCACACTGTTTTCGTGCCAGTCCTGAGACTCAGCGCACCACCCTGCAAAATGCTTGATTTAGTTCCCTTGTGGGCTCTGTGGCAGCCATTTTCTACCACTCCTCCCCCACCGCTCGCTATTGATGTTGCCCCTGTCAACTCTTGTGACTTGTCGGCTTTTTGATTACTTTATTTATAAGCTTGGATTTTGATGAATTTAACTGGTAAATTTGTTTTCAGTGCTTTGACAGGCCGCCGTAAATCTGTCCTTGACATGGCTAATAGATGCGTTTATCATGTCCACTCGTAGTGAAAATGAAACTACTCTGGGATAGTTTAAATGGAGGAAATGGAGAAGGACAGAGAGTGAGTGAGTATCTTCTCTCAAGATAGCATGCATAATTGCAGGTTGCTATGCAACTGAATGTATCCTCAGCTATGAATTATCTCTCTGTCAGTAGTACAAAGTTAAGATAAGAAAAGGCCTCCTCTGCATGTGAAGAAAGCAAACTTGCATCTGCAGATAGGAACTGTATCAATCACCTGATACATCCTTATGAAAGCATGACTTGCTTGAATGCATGCGTACACACATGCCAGGCTGGTGAAATAAGGCTTTGATAGGCACTGTAGAGGAGAATTCTATTGTGTCACTGTACATACTCACCTACACTTTGATAATAATAACATCAGGCTTTTTCAGATCAGCTTTCACAACATGGACCGGCAGAGCTTGACAAATGAATTACATCTTGAATCTCTCCATCATTACAAATCACCCTTCCTCAAAAGCAGTGCTTGCCCTTGCCTAGCAGAAGAACACAATGCACAATGGATGAATGTGTGTAAGCATGAATATATCTTTATATTTAACATGCTTCAAGTCAACAACTCTGTCTATTTCTGCAGAGGGGATCAACATCCTTGGAACCTGATGCCTTAATGGTGGCTGGTTTGTGTAAGCCTTGTTCAAGTCACCGGCTCATGGGCCAGCAGCTCATCTCCTGTTTCTGTGGCGTGGAACAGCTAAGGTGTAGCAGTCCTTCCCCTGAGGCGGGATGCCAGTCTATTGCTGGAGCCTGCTCTCATCCATCTTTCTAGTGCTGAGTGCCAAGCAAAGAGGCTTCAGGTCTTGCTTTTTAAATGTGTGGTATGAACCATCACAGACTCCTACCCCAAACCTCCACGGTGTAATATCTCTCTTGCTTTGAAGAATGTCTTACAAAGTGGATAGATCAGAAGCTGTAATATTCATCCATTACACTGCGTGGAGTGCATTATTAATATGTTTGTGGATGTACTTGTGTGCTTGTGCAAATTCACAGTCCTATTGGTGAATAGCGCGGTGAATTCGGTCCAACGCACTTTGATGAAAAGAGAGGAAACTTAAACCTGTTGGTAGACTCTATCAGTGCCCACAGCAGGCATCGGATTTTACCTGGAGACTGATGTTATGGTAATAGATATGGAGGCGCAGCCACCAGCCAGGCATTCACGCGATCGATTCTGGAGAGATATTTTTCAGAGTAATCAAAGAGCTGTGAAATCCTTACTCTGCGAGTGCTCGGAGCTTCAGGGACCACTAACAGGATTGCTTTCTCCAGTAAAGTTGAGAGTTGAGGAAACTGATAGCCCTTTTCACGCTAATGCACAGATACTGCTGCTAGCATAATTGGGAGTGATCCAGCTCTAGTCTGCCAACTCTGCAGCCCGTGTCATGATCTGGGTCAGCAGATAGACTGTATGTCTGGCATTGCAGTGATATAAAGAGGTTACTGACCCCCTCCACAACCAACACTACCTCCCCACCCCCACGCTGTACCCTGCGCTGAGGAGTTGCATTGGCATAGCTTGTGGTAAACCAGTATGATGTAACAGCATCGAATGAATTGGTAAGAACATTTATGGAGGTTCAAAGAGAGAAACATTGGTTCCTGACATGTGGACAAAAAAAATTGAAAATTTACACGAGAACAGAAAAGACTTGGCAAGATGGCAAGATGTATTATTTAAATAGCACAGTGCATTTGTAGCATGCTGTACTGATTTGATTATGTAGACATCAAAATTGGAAACTTGTGATTTAGATCTAGCCAATATACTAACACAGCAATGTGGTGCAAGATATATATCTACTTTTGTGGCTTCAGTATGGTCCTGTGTTGAGGTTTTATTCATTGTATTGATTTTTTTCCTCTGCAGACTACAGTATACAGTACGACGGTTAGTAAGAACAGCCACATCCCTCTGACCCACTAATCTGAGGCCTGAAAGAGACGATGGAAAATTCTCTCTCTTCTTCCGTTGTGTAGCCGTACCCAAGGCTATCCTGTTAATCCTTTTCAAGGTTGCTTTTGTTGGATAGTGTCCTCGCTGTGTTTATTTATTTCATTTTTTTGTCCATTTGTGCATAGTGCTTTCAAAGGTACATTGAGCATGTTATTAGCTACACTGAGAAGGTTGAATACCATGCCTGCCGAGACTGGGGTTTGTATTGATTGCTAATTAATTAGCTCATCTTGTATTTTTGAACATTTCTGTAAAAGTGACCTCACAACTGTCCTTAAGGTAATATTTCACTGCACTAGAACATTTCTAGCATGCATTTCAATACATTAACTCATGAATAGCCACTATCAGTGCTCGCTGCCCCATGCTGTCATGATATTTTGGATCCCACCAGAGTTCAGGGCAAGATATGGCCACAAGTACTTTGACTGGTCATAAAATTTGTTTTCCTATTTCCCATTCACTAAAACAGGCTTGACATAAGCCCTTACCCAACCATAACCCTAACCGGAACCATGTGGGAATATCCGAGAAAGCCTTGACTCAACCAAACCCCTAAGCCTAACCATATCTAAGAAAGCCTTGACACAATCCTAAGCCTAATCTTAACCATGTGGGCATATCTGAGAAAGCCTTGACCCAACCATAACCCTAACCTTAACCACATGGGCACATCTGAGAAATCTTTCACCTAACCATAACCCTGTCCTATCCATGTGGGAATATCTGAGAAATCCTCCTCCCAGCCATAACCCTAAGTCCTAACCATGTGGGCATAATGAAAAAAAACTTCACTCAACCCTAACCCTAACCATTTGGGCATATGGGCATATCTGAGAAAGTTCTCATACAACTATTACCCTTACCATAACCATGTGGGCGTACCTTGCCCAGAACTACAGAGGGATTCATAATAGCAGCAAGGTGTCTGTCATGATGCCACTTACTTCCTGGCCTGAAAATTGGACCTCAAACCAATGTTTCTGTTATGTCTTCAAACCCAGCTGCAAGGTTGTCAGCTGTACCAAAAAGAAAAACAGTTAAACACAGAATTTCTGTTGCCAAACAAATACAGTGTAGTTCATACTTTGAATCTTGTTTCTAACCTTGTTTGCTCAGTCAATGTGATGTGTTGCAGCTTGAAGTCCATTGTTGGCACTGTTGGCCTTTACATTCAAGAACATATCACAAAGTGCAAACTCTGAAGTCAACTGAAATACTTCCAAAGTCCACCCTTCTGCAGAAATTCAGTGCTTTCAAAATCAAATCTACATCACGTGTGAAGTCACATTAAATTGGCTCTGGGCTCCTGTGTGAACTCTTGTGTGAATGTGCCCCAATCATTTCATGAGGGTTGCCGGAGTTATCAAGACGTGCAGCACTGAATGATCAAGCATAATGGCATTGGGAGCTATGTGCACAGGGCCCTTATTTTTATTTTATGGCCTGAGACAGGGCGTGGGGTTAACCTCATCATGCAGGCAAGTCATTACAGCTTCTCATCTTCTCTGCCATTGATTGCTCCCAGCATTTGGGAATGGAATCCTCCATATTATCAGCTCTAAATGCCGGCATCAATCACCTATCAAGTGAAGGATACTCAGCAATTACATGTCAATACATTTTACCTTTGGAGTTTGAGCTTGGACACTGCCGTTGTTAATAGCAGTTGTGTCACTGTCCCACTCTATTTAACATCCATCAATACATTATTTTGAAACCTGTATTCAAAAGGACTAATGGGTAAATTATATTTTGTACAGCTACAGTCATGTTCTGTTGGTCACTGAGCGACTCTGCTAGGGTCATTGAAGGCTGTGTGCCTTGCTCAAGGGCATCTCAACAGTGGCTGTCAAAGCAAGGCGACAGTGTTTCTCATCACTCTCGCAACAACCCAGATTCAAACATATCCAACATCCAAACGTATTCCCATGGAGATGAGTTCTTTGATCTTGTTTCTGTGTTTGGGGATGTTGTGCATCATTTGATGTTTTATCTCAAGAGCAACTGCTGATGGGATAGAAATACACTTTTAAAAATCAGACTCAGTGCTGTCGTTTTTGCACTACGTACATTATTATCTGTATTTTCTGTATGTATTATCATTGTCAAATCCCAAATGATGCCCTTGTCCTGGTCTTAACTCAGAGGTATGTCGATCCATCCTATAGTTCTGTTTTTTTCTTGACTGTCAGCACCAGCAGACACATTTAAAGGTTTTTTTTTGGCACTTTTGCTTTATTGAATAGTCTATAGTGGGGAGGGATGGGCAAGACTGGAAAGAGGGTTCTAAGCTAGATTGACACCCAGGACATCACAGATATGTGATTCGCCCCATAATCAATTGAGCCACCAGGGGACCACTCAAACACTTTAAATCGGTGGTTCTCAAACTTTTTCGCTCGTGACTCTTTAAAATGAAGTGATGTCCACTCGCGACCCTCCTCACAGGCTGCGTATGCAGAGCAGTGATCAGTCCAACTGGAGAACAGCTACATCTTCAGGTTGTTTATTTAGTTAACAAAGGAGTCTGCAAATTTTTTAATTACTCGATATTTCGCAGGAAAACAATCAAAAAATGAGAAAGAAAAGATGCAATATAATAAACCTTATAATACTTTTGTGTATTGTTTTCCTATGTCATAATCATCTTGCGAACCCCTAGAATCATGTCACGACCCCCAGTTTGAGAACCTGTGCTTTAAATGATGACAAACCTTTTCTTTTGACTTAGAGTCACTCAAAAATGTCTCAACTCTAAATGGAGCCACAGAAGTGACTTTAATATTTGGCACTAAAAATACCATGGCCTCAAAGTCATCTTTTTATTTTATTTGATCTTATTTTATTTTTTCAATTAGCAGTTTCTTTCCATTACTCTTTGGGCATCAAGTGAAGAGCGTGATTTGCATATAATCTGTATATTTTTGGAAGAATGCTGGCTGACCCTCTGATGTCCCTCAAGCACTTTTAATGAAAAAAGAAAAAAAAGATCAAGTGCACGGTCAAAAACTGGGCTAGTGTGTTATATTGACTCAGTTTTTTTTGCCAGCTTGCTATGTTTTGATGCCAGTGTTTTATTTTTCAATACAATTTTTCTCAAGGCCAAAATGATACTTTTCAGTGCCAGCATATACTTTTTTCAGCGACACTTTTTCAATGCCAATGTTTTATTTTTCAGTTCGATTTTTGTTTTCAATGCCAATATCTTTTTTTTTTTTCAATGCCAATTTTTTTCCAATGGCAAATACAATGCCAACCTTTTTTTCAATGCCAAAAATTAGTCATTCTTCTGGATCCATAGACTTGCTGTCTTCGACTTTAATTCGGATGAAAACAGAATTTAATTAAATGCCTTCAACCCACTTGACCTCATCTGCATGAGGCGACTGTTGGGTTCGGTTCAAGTTTGATATCTGACTCGAATGAGTCTGATTTTGATAATTAAAGCTGCAGTAGGAAACTTCTCATGGTGGCTCCAAATGGCAGCAAGAAGCCACTGTTATAAAATTTGAACTTCAATACGTACCCAGGATGCACTGACAGTGAATGAGCAACCCTTCTGGTAGAAGAATGGGCCAAAAACAATGGGTCTTCTAGGCTCACAAAATACAAAGGTTTGAAGGGAGCCTAGTTTAGTGCATCTAGCACTAAAGCCAGGTGGCAAACAGTTGGTTTGGGCACTGGTTATGAACAGGAAAGCATCCTTTATGACTTGCGAGACCAGACTATGGGACTGAAAGTACCTGCCTATGAAATACAAATTCCCAAATAAACTAAACAAATACTTTTTTTCTTTCAACTAAGAAATGCTGAAATCAAGCAAAAACAAGAAACTAAAGCTGTACCAGGCAACTTCGCACATTGGCGGCTCCAAATGGCAGCAAATGATAATCAGTAAACTGAACACAATACGCTCATGCAATCTGGCTGATCTGTGATGTTGTATACAAAGGGATACCAAAGGGACAAAAGAGGCAAAAGATCTAACGTTGGTCATTCTAGCTTCCTCTAGACAGAGAGCTGCTGACAAAAAATGTCTTAAAACGGCCTTAAAACTCAGTTATTTGTTACTTCATTTATTGGGGTGAACCAACAGCATCTAATTAGCGCAGATGGGACACTCCTCTCTGTTGTAGCTCCACGTCATGATTTAGGCCGATAAGACCAGTGCATTGTTACCTTAAAATCTTGTACAGCTTTAAGATGTTTGATTTGCACTCAAAATTTTGCCTTACAGCTTTATAGCAGTCTGACCTGCAATGTGCAATATAGTTTCAAGTTCAAGGAAGCTGAAGTAAATATCTTGGTGAGTCCAGAAAGTCTACAAACACTTAAGGATTATGTTGCTTATTCAGCTAATATGGGTACACACCCCCACTCCCATACACACTCATATGCTTCTCACACTCACTCACATAAGCTGCTTATGGGACAACAATGGGTTTTGTTTACATCGGAGACTCCGAGGGTCTCCGAGGACACAATTTAATGAAAATGTTGCCCGTTTTGATGTGCTATCTGCAGACGCATTACCCGGCGAGGTTGTTACTCGAACTCCAGCTGAAATGACTGTGGCTCATAGGTGAAAAGAAGCTACATGAGAGGTAATGGACAAAGAGTAATATAATGTAAACAGGTTTGCTCACAAGTCACGTGGCTTTGAACAATACTAGCTCCTCTGTGACAAAGTCCGCCACTAGACAAGATGAATCTGTGTTCAAGATGTGAGATTTGGGCATTGCAGTGTTAATCCTGGAGTCAGCAGTGTACTGTAAAATTCTGATTGGTGACATTATGAAAGAGATGCTTTGTTATGAGTAGATTTGGTTATTTTGAGCAAGTATTATTAGTATTAATGTCTTTGTTGACGTGGTAATCTTGATCAGATAATGCCATTTAGCAAAAATGGAATTAAGATCTGTATCTCACATGGCACTTCATAAACTTGTATTTGTTTGCAACCAGTAGCCATTTACAATGTGTTTAATTGTACATTATAACCTGTGTAATGAATTTGTAGCACACTGTAAAACGTTACTTCATTTGTTACCCTTTAATTCCCCTTATCATCGGTGTCAACATTAATTCGGTGTGTCAAATCCTTCAGAAACAAAGACTGCTGCCTCTTGTCCAGACACATCTATTTAGCGCTCTCATGACTTATGAATTATGACAGCAGATGAGAATCACTCCAGCAGCAGGCAGTCAAGCGGTGTATAAATAGGACATAATTGTACTTGATTGCAGGACTTTTTGTTAGTGGGGTGTGCATGTGTCTCCATGTCAATATGAGCTAGACAGTGGTGGTTTTGGCTGGGGAGAGTCAGCACATGGACAGATTCTCCTGGGACAACTAAGTGGAGACCTCTTCAGTCGCCCACCCCCGGCCCTCCC
>OMLF01029294.1:32204-52700 GCA_900302615.1 Holocentrus rufus
GTGATGGTTTGTCTTTCGATAATGACCACACGTATGTAAGAAAGTATGATTTATTCTGCCTTTAGGGAAATTGGCTTGGCAGATGAAGTCATTTACTGTATGCTCATGCCTGTTATGTCTTCCAACCAGATGGAAATTGCACTCAGGTTTGATAGCATTCTGAGAACTGCCATGGGCACTGTGAACGTGCACACACTTTTCTCTTTCCTGTGCCTAAAAATGCATTGCTCAGGATTTCTTCCCTTCCCACGCTGCAGTGCACTCTTGAACCCGGAATGACACAATTTCTCCCTGGATCGGACTGTTTGATAGATATTCTAATGGACAGATGGATAGTGTGTAGGGTGGAAAAAGAGAGCCGTTCTGAATGGACAGAATGAATAAAACAAACAAACAAAAATTGGGACAGAGAATGAATTTGCCTGCAGGCGCTGGCGCCACTATGACTACCTTCCTCTTCCCACATTCCACTTTTTGAATTACCCCAAAGGTGAAACATCCAAGGACAGCACAGAACATCGAAGTGTGTGTGTGTTTGTGCATGTGCACGTGAGCAAGCGTGCACGTGTATGTTATTCAAAGTAAGGTTCCACCAGCTTGGGTTTTTGAAGGTATTTCTCCGTGAAAATCTTGCTTGGTGTAGCCTTAAATGATTTTTTTTTTTTTCATTTTCATTTCAATTTTATTTTATTTTTTGTGAGAGTGGAAATGCCTCTGAAACAGCATTTTTGAGACACTAAAACTCACTGAAACCCAGACTAATGAAATTCTTTTAGGAGGATTGGCAGCATGAAAGGCAGGGTGACCCGCTATACCTCCTGAATGGTAGGGGAACTCTGTGATATGTTACGACCTCAAAGTGAAAAATTCATCTCCAACAAAAGCTTCTTGAACAATTAAAGGGGAAAAAAGTGCAAGTAAAATAAAATTCCTTTCCAGGTTTTACTGACCTGTAAAAATGGAGCCACAGTCAGGGAAATAAACTCCACTTCTTTGGCAGATGTCCGATGTTTAATAAAAGGCGAACCAGTATGTCGGCGTAGGGCTGATTCAGAGTGTTACGTGCGTGCCTCGCCTGCATGTCTGCTTTTGTCATGCACACTTCATCTCAGCCTGACGCAAGCGGAGCGCTGTGCAGCGGCCGTGCTCTGAGCCGTCCAGGTTGCCCAGGACTTCAGCTGGGCAGAGCCTGTCCCTTTATCCCCGGTCCTGTGTTAATGGTCCCCCCTCGGGGCCCTGGGGCAGCAGTCTGAGACGGAGGATGAGTGAGCAGTGAGTTTCAGAGAAGAGACTGATGTAAATGTGAAGAAATAGGCTGTGTGGATGAGGCGATAAAAAAAAAGAAAGTCAAAGAGCAGGAGCTATATAAAGGCGAGTGGCTGCAAGGAGGGAGAGAACGGCTGGACTGACGCCTTCTCCTACCTCATGGGAATGTAGCAACCCAACCCCAGCTAGTAAACTAGAGGGCCGCTGAGACATGTCAAAGGGAAAGATCACAGAACTCATTTGATCATGTCCAAGACTAAGACTCAATGTCCCACTTGGTTGGGCTGTGATGTCTTATCCCTGACTCTATTTTGAAGAGAAAAATGGGCCGTTGCCTCCTTGTAGAGCTTTGTGGGTGGCAATGCATTCTGTTGGATGTCATTTTTCTCTTGCAAATGTCACAGTGCGTCTGTGTGGCAAAAGCAACCACCTACAATGATAGCAAGGTGGGGAGTATGTGCATTGTTGGTAGGTTTGATTCTATGATTGTGCAATAGTGACAGGGGGCTGGTCACTAATCAGCCATGTCTCCTTTGGATAAGAAAACAGCTAAGTCGTGTTTCCTGAAGTCTTGGCGAGGTTTGAAGAGGTGGTATCAACTTGAACCCTCTGAAAAGAGTCTAGTCTCCGTTTTTTTTTATTATTTTGCCGCATTCACAACCCAGCCCACCATTGACAACACACACTGCATGAGTTCAGAGATGGATCATTCATAAGATTCAGCAGAGCACCGCAAAAGTAATGTTGTGTAGACTAATTACTTTATTTAAATGAGCCATAAACTTGAACGAAGGTTTTGAACAGTTGTTGAAAGCATTATAGACTAGCCTACTTTGGAAGAGCACTGCCTTGGTTTTTTTCTTTCTGGATTTACAGGGTTTATTCGTACTATTTTGGGATAATGACAATTTCAATGTGAATTCTTTGCTTGAAATCTTGCATTGGGTGAAAAATAAATGAGTGAAACTGTCCCACAACAGACGCTAGGTTTGTCGTTTGTCTGTTATTAATAAAGTAGGCTATACAAATCCATTCATAAACATAAAAAATAACTTAACCTTAATGTGTGCAAGCAGAACACATCAGATGACATGGTGAATATCTCATACCATGCCAATGAATTAATCTTGAATTTGCACTTAACTTTGCAAAGAGACCCGGCCAGAATGTACAGAAAATAATCGTGAAATATTTTAATAGCACACATAGTGCATGAATTAAGTTGATAATAATGAGTAATAACACTTTTATTTAAAAATGTGCATTCTCCTCTGTGTGCATTTCTTGGGTGCCTTGAGGTTGATAAAGTTCGATGGCTGAGCTGATACCTGTGAGAGTGGAAATGTGTTGATATTTTATTTTTGCATGTAGGCAGGCGCACTTTTATATGTGTGTACTGTAGCTTTCATCCCCCACCCACGAAAAATGGGCTCCCCACAAAGCCACGGTGTAATTTGAACACTGCGTGCAGACAATATTTGTGTGACAGGTGGCTTGATTCAGCACTAGTACAAATGAACAGCGTCAGTTTTGGGGGGGCAAGGACCCCCCACCTTAGCACTGCGGGGGCAATCATCCCAATGCCCCCCCATAGTCAGCATCAGTGATTGTACATGGTATGCAGGATGTTATATCATCATGGCAACACATTGTTGTGAGTGCAATAGCTCAAGATCAATACAAAGATATGGTAGCACTTTTTACAGACTGCAAACTACAATGTAACTTTTTTGTAATTATTAGGGTTTAAATCCTGAGGAATTAAAGGGTAACAATTTTGTAACCTAATAAATAGTTGTGATGTAATTACAATGTAACACCTTCACACACACTTGCACCACAGACAACTCCTATAGAGAAGAGAAGTTAGGAAGATTTTGGACCACCATGTTGCATAAATTTGTATATTCATGAGGGAAAAACTGTTTCCTTGAAACTGCTTTAACACCTCAATGCTTTAAGATAAAGTGTTCATGTAATACCACCCATGAAGACTAGGATGCTGACATGGAAATATTTGGAATCACTACTTTAAGTAGCCTAATTATTTATTAGCATAGTTCCTCCTTGTTCTTTTACTGTCTATAGTTTTAGGACTATGCTGAAACTATACTGCTGTTGCTCCTGCTTCAAATACTGAGTAAAATGCATACACCACAGAAATTGTTGCCTTATTTGGAATTTAAAGATTAGCAAGTGCATTCTTGACAGATAAGATCCTTTTTTAAAACAATATTACGGGAAGTTGACCTTTAACGTTTAATGTGGTATCATATAATAGTCCATCAATCCATTATCTGCCACTTACTGTGGCAGTAGCAGGCTGAGGAGGGCAGACCAGACAACCTTTTCCCGGGCTATGTCTGCCAGCTCCTCCTTGGGGATCCTGAGGCGCTCCCAGGCCAGCTGGGACATGTAGTCCCCTCAGCGTGTTCTGGGTCTGCCCGGGGGTCTCCTGCCAGTGGGATTTGCCTGTAACACCTCCACAGGGAGGCGTCCGGAAGGTGACCTAATTATATATCCACACCACCTCAGCTGGCTCCTTTCAACATGGCGGATGCCTGAGCTCCTCACTATTCCTAAGGGCGAGCCCCACCATCCTGGGTCATGTAATAACTGCTTGGATTATTCAGGCTTGTCCAATTTCCAAGGTCAACTTCAGTGACAAAGAAATCAACCTGTGCATTTGAAGGGGAAAACAATTTAAATAAATTTTATAGCTTTACATGATCAAATATGATTTTTTTTATTATGGGTTTTATTGCTGGGATTTGAAGTGGCACGCTTAAATTGAAGGGGTACAGTGGATTTATGTGGTTGGATCAATCCCAGCACATTTATGATTAATTTTACAAGTGAGGACACAATGAAATGAAATGTCCTCAATTCTTTAGTCTTTCAACTAAGGTGAACACAAGTGGGAAGCACTAAGCATAATTACTATGTTGAAACTTGCGTACGAGCTTCAAGATAGCCTTGTATCGTGCTGATACAATGATTTTTTTTTTCTTTTAATATGAGCTTCTGGTAGACATTGGCTGGTCACTGTCTCGCTGAGGGAGATTGGTGGTTGTGATGCTCTATGCTAACATTTGAGCAAGCAGTATGTGGAGATCGTAAGCTCAGTGCAATAGGCAGTTAATCACAGGCCCTCAGTGATCACCTTAGGAGTTAAAAGCTAAAAGGGCCATGTAACCAGTCTGAAAGGCATTTATAACAGTATTTCGCTCAAACCTGGTGCATGCGCCTTCCACCTCTTCAACAGTGTTTTCATTTGCTCACTAACCCAGAAGATATTTGCTTCCTACTCTTATCCAGTCTGTGCAGATAAAATGTTTATTTGGAGCTCCTTCAAATGGAAAACTGCGAGATGCCACACTGCTTTCAGAACTATTGGGACTGGCATGTAAACATAAATTTGAAACATAGGCCTGCATGTATCTCACTTTTATCATTTTCACACAGTGATTTTGGTTTGAATATCAGACATAGTTTTAAAATAATAAACAAAAATTCCTCTTCACTTTAAGCAGCCTTGCACTAATACCTGAAATGTTAAAGTATTATGCATTAAGTCTTACTGATAAAAGAATGCAATTTGTGGAGGACAATAGATTGCATTCTTATCTTGTATGGAAAAAATTTTCATACTTTCTGGAAAACAGGACTCGAAACTATCTTGCTAAACAAAAAAAAAATACATTTCAATCATAGTTAACCATTACTTTTAGATTGGATTATTTATTAAACTTGTTGAGAGGTTTGGAAGGGTGTATGGCATTTCCCTTCTTGAAAGGGTACTTACATGCCACTGTACAAAATTCACCAGACTTTTTATGAGTTATTAAAAGCAGAATTTCAAATATTTTTCCCCCCGAGGACTTTATGCCCACAGACCCCCAACATTTCTGGGGAAGTGCACTATTAATGTTTTTGACACCATTTAGATTACATTTGATCCTGCTTGAGGCTGATTTTGAGCCCAAGATCTTGCAGTTACATGGTAGGCAATGCAGTCAGTTGCCTTTTTTTTTTTTATTGTTATTTGTTATAGTTATTGTTGTCATTTTGATACCTGATCCCTAAAATATGCATATCACTGGGGTCTTCATTGCTTATTTAATGCTCATGGTCAATGAAACGATTATAATTTGTCAACCATTTTATAAACAATGAACAGAACATTCATGATGTTTGAATGCTAACAGTGTCAACAAATGTTGAGGAATTGTATGGGGGTTTCAGTCATAATCATAGCACTATCTTTTTTGCTGCAGACACATTAATGATTACCACATCTGTGTAGAATAAGGCCTGACAAACCATAATACACTGCCTTAATTTTACAGAACAATCCCCTATTCATTTTTGGCTTAAGGACAAAACTGTATCCATTACACCCATAGGATGCTGTGTTTTCTTCTTCCTATTATATTTGAGAGTTGATTTTTTGAGTTATGTTGTCATATTACCAGAAAATTTAATTTCAATAAGACTGGAGTGGCTTTTCTGTGAAACCTCTGTATGCTTCATACAGCAAGTACTTTACCCTGATTTGGCAAAAAGCTAATTTATTTCTTGTTATTCTGAAACAAAACAGACTGCTACATTGATTAATTAATTTCTCCCCTCCTACACACAACAGCAAAATTGCTAAGAGACCTGTGTACCTGTTGCTGCTGCACTCAGCCATTTTGTACGGGTAGCCATGCATCGTTGTAATGATGTTGCCTCAGATGGTTTTCAGTATCATCTCCCCGCACTTATTTCACATTTATATGAAAGCATTATTCTAAAGGTAAACTAATCCACTGAATTAACTGATTCAATCACTTGAATCATAAATATTTCTACAAAAAAATAAAAATGCCCACCTTGAATACCAATCACACTAATCAGAAAATTTCCAAAAATAGGTGAAAGAGCATGAATAACCTTCAGACATGTAAATGTTACCATGCCTTAAAACTGATGAGAGTATAGACAATCATAATATTTGGCCCTTATGTTACCCTTGATTGAATAATTTCATGATTTTGAGAATATGCAGCATTACAGGTGACTTTTTTCTACTATTCAGCCCAAATGACAAACATCCTGGAATAATCATGACATCAATATTGGAAAAAAATGCCTGCCAAATCACTTCACCCACCAGTAGCCAGCACTGCACTGAGAGCTCCAAGCAGACTCTCAAGGTCACTGTGTCAGCCCACCTACAACCCACAAAATTGAGAATGTGATAAGTGAGGATCGTGGAAACGTTTAAGAAAGTGTAGATTAAAGTGCTGGGTTGGAGAGGAAAAGAGAGAGGATGGGGGTGGAGTGAGTGTAAAGAGGTAGTGGGACTCAATTTGCAGGGATTTCATCTGGATGGCTGTCAGGACAATAAAGGACTAGCTGATCTATGCCAGATAAATTAGGTCTTTCTGAGGGTTTTTTTTTTTTGACAGTGAGCCGAAGAGGAAAAAGTGACACAGGACAGTCCACATAAAATATATGGAGCCCTGGCTTTGACAGCCCTGCAGGCTGCAGATTGGAGAGGAATAGCTGCTTCTCTGTGTGCCTTTTCTTTATCTGTGCAGTTGTTAGGTTGCACCCCATGGTGAGACTGCCGTAACAGGCACCAGTGAGAAATCATGTCTGAGAGAAGGAAAGCTCAATAAGCATGGTGGAGGTGACCTATTATTTTTTAGGTCTTGCTCCATGCTATTTTTTCCATTAGGCCAATGGCTCTCAATCATATGGCATGAAGGGTCAACAGGTTTTCATTTCCACCAAACACTATCACAGCAGATTTCACTGATTAAGACAACTTCAGCCAGAGAGGAGTAACCCATATTTGGAATCTGTTGCTATTTGCCAATCAGTTCCTTACCCACTACCACTACGCCGTGAAGTGGCACTCCAAATGAAGCCATACTCGTAGCTGTGAAGGGCCCCTCTTACTAAAGGGTAGGGTATAAATGAATTGGCGACTATGGGGCACCCTCAACACCATCCATCAGAAATTGCTGTCACCATGGCCACCGATGGACCCTTTGCTTGCTCAATCTGAGATTACTTCCTTTCGACAGACCTAACTTTGAAGTTATGAATGCAGTTTCTTTAACCACAAATTCTGTGATTGGAAAATACTAAATAAATAAATACTACATGACAAAATGAGAGGGAACTTAGAACTGCGAAATGATTTCTAGATGGCTCTTACATGGTCGTAGCAGTAGTGGCACATTGCAATTTCCCATTGCTGCACTCACTGTCGCAGGCTCCTTTTTTCCACTTCCCCTTGCCGCTAATTGGCTTGAGATGCCTATCCATATGGCCAGTGCTTCATGCTAACCTGCAAATAGAGGTGGAGCACATAAGGTGAGGGCATAGCCAATGGATTGAGACGGAGCCATGGTGTTTGGTCGGAATGAAAACCTGCAGACTCTTGGGTCTTGATGGCACATGGCTGAGAACCACTGAATGAGACATTTGTTGCTTCATTGGGTAGCCAACCATTCCAACCACAAGATTACACCTGGTGATTGCACTGATTAGCACACCTTGCAGGGTACGCACCTGCAGACTTTCCACACTCCATGGCACATGGTTGCCTATTTCTGCTGCTTTCTAGCAAGCCATGCCACATTGAGAAGGCATTGTTTGCTAGAGACCAACCTATGTTTATTTTATAGTTTGTTGAGTCTTAGTGAAAAGTTGGCACATAATCACAAGCAACGACCGACAATTGCTGGAGCAGCTTGCACTTTGTTGAACACTCCCTAAGCACAATGATGTTGCACCCATGCGTGACAAAAGACAGCGCTCTCCAAATGGCAAAGTAGGACAACATCTGGAGCATACAAAGCAAGGAATCCCTGATGCCAGGTCTTGTAGGCCTGCTCCTCTCAAGTTTCTTCTTTCCGCCATCCTCCCCCAAGCTATGCACGCTGTCCAGAAATGATTTGCCCCTAATTGCCTGTCACACTGCCACAAAGTTGCACTCTTGTTTTTGCAGAGCACAAATTCTTGGGGTCAATGGACATAGTGGAGCACCGGAGTGGGCTGAATGAAAATGTTCTAAAAATGTTCTAATAGGGCATCAAGCATGTCTCCGAACATGTGCAGTGACGTGCTTGCCCATGCAGAATCTGTGCAGTCTTTTTGTAGGATGGGACACACTAAAGCCACCATGACAATGGGGGAGTCGGGGCTGTCATAACACGTCTGCAGGTTTGTAGCTGGCCGAAGTCACTTCATGTCCCTGTGTTTCAGGCTGAAATGCAGAAAAATGTTTTTTTTCTCGTTTGGGGGAATTTATGCTTAAAGGATACTGGTACCTTTGGTTTGAGCTTCTATCTGTCCAGATTATTTTGAAAAATGCAAGCAAACGGGCAGGGAGCATAGCAGCGTTTGATGGGGACTGGGGAGTCTTTACCATGACCAAAACACACGTGCTGACTCACAGCAGAGAAGAACATGCAGAGTTGCATAGCAGAGTCCCTTGCCCCAGAGAGATCATTCAAAATGGAGGACTTCTGCCCTCAAGAATCTTCTGCACCTCAAACTGACCAGGACAGAAGTGAAGGAGGTTCAGAGCCTTCCCAGTTTGAGCCACTGGCTGCATCTCTTGCCCCGGACAAAGCCATGGAACAGGGAGTGCAAATAACTGAATGGTAAACAGGAGCATGATCATACACAAGATTCTCTTCTCTGGAAACAATTCACTTCACACCACCGCATTTTCCTAACCTGCTTGTAAATACGCATGACAGAGCGCATAATGAACGTCACTTGTCTTTCATTGCTGAGCGGTTCTCAATCCTCATCCTCAGGAGAACCCAGCTGGTTTTCTTTTTACCTGGAGGTTCATTTCATTCGCCTGGTGTAGTCAGGGGCTGATAAATGTAATTATACTGGGGATGGCAACATTTTCAGATCTTATTGCAAAGAGGTGTACTCCGGTTCAACATTACAATTCATCCAGCACCTTTCACTCACTGAAGTTTTTTAGCACCAGAAAAATCAGCAAACTAGATTTAGTGTGTGAAATACTGGAAAGACAGTACTCAGATTGCACTTAACAGCTCAAAAACATGTTTTTGTGTATCCAACCCCTTTAACAGCTGCAGCTGTAAGTAGTTACTGGTACCCAAGTAACATAATTGCTCTATGCCTTACACTATATTTCCACTGTTGTAGTTTGCGTACATTTGGATGCAAGCAAACTACAAATGTAATCCTGCAAATCAAAAGTGCCACTAGAGCTGTTGAGCAGACTACGAATTGTACCATGTAGGAAAGGAGATCACCAGATTCCCTATTTCCTTCTCAATTAGTTGGAGGCACAAGTACATCTCTGCACTGCAGGGGAATCATGGGAATGATCAATTTGATAGTACTTTAGCTGTGTTGTGTGTTATTGTCTGCAGTGTGAGCAATGAATTGCTGATTAGATTGTGTGTGTGTGTCATGCATTTGTGTGTGTGCAAGGGCATTAGGCCTGTTTGTAACCGTACAGGGACTCATTTGTACAATCCCAAGTGAAAAGTAACTATACATATTTCCTGCTTTATTTTTTTTTCTGCTGTTTTTCTTTACAAAACAAAGAACACCCCAGACATAATGTGCGGCCAGTTTTGCGGCAGATCATGAATTAAAGAACCCATGTGGGCCACTGGCTGCCACTTGTATTACTGTTGATATGTCTGCTATCCAGCACAGTCTCGGTGCTGGAACTTGATGTAAAAGTTGCCGTTTGGCTTAGCTTTTCCTCAAGCCTGCTCACTTGCTCTTAGAAAAATATAATAGAAAAAAATACCCTGGCATTATGTCTCTATCACCATCATTCTCTGTTGTTTGTATTCATTTGTAGTGAGTTTATACTAGTATGTGTAACCTTTGCTCCTTATTATAATGTGCTTTTCCTCTCAGTATTTTGCTTCGAGACTTTAGCTCTTTGGGAGAGTGCATGCAGAGTCCAAAATTACCACCCGCCAAGCACCAAATGTTGGTGAAATTTGTCTTTGATGGCCAAATAAACAAGTTAGCCATCAGGCTGGCCATTTACTTACCCACCAGTAGTAGAACATGGTAAGCAGTGTATTATGTCTCTTTGTCTGTGTGGAGACAGATTCTTTTCAACACAGTTACTTAACAATACATGATAGAAACTTCATACGTACACCACATGTTCCCTCCTTCAAGAATAGATGATCTGATTAGATTCTGGAGCAATTATAAAGTTGATCATTTGTATCGAAGTAAACAAGTTTTGTGCAGTACCCGATTCTATGCACAAAACAGCATATGGGTGGCATATGTCTCTGACAAATGTATATTAATTACCAACTCTTGGCAGGTGAGACGAAGTGTAATTTGTAATTTCAGACAGAGCGTTAGTCTCCATGCATGTAATCTCATGATCAGGCTCCCTGACTCACACACACACATTTGCACTGTCCCATATGTAGCGTAGAATTAATAGCATGGTGTGATATAGTATGAGGTGGACAGACTACTGCAAAGATGTGCAAAATGGCCTCTGGTAATGTCACGGCTGTGTGTGTTTTCCTTAAAATGCTGCATGCTTGTCTCTCTAAAAAATGGTAATTACATAGGCAACCACAAGATGGATAATTTACCATTTGAAGGCGTAAATATATCCCCTTGTTTCAACCTAACAGACCTACCATTCTTATAAATTTGAGCTCTTTAAATCTGTTTTCTGCATTGACTGCAGTGCTAAAGGAACTGATACTATCCGCTTTCTAAACATTAATGTGCTGTCTTCCCATTTATAATTACTCCCACACTTCGGAGTAGCAAGCAACATTAACCTTTTGGCAGAGAGGACCTTTGGGCTAGTTTTAAAAGCCCTCCTCTTCTGCTGCCTCCACTCTGATGAAACGTAATGGTTGTATATCCAGTAGTGTTTTTATTTCGAGAATGAATGGTGAGAGATGTTTTTTGATTTGAAGATGCATTTACTCACAAGGTGCTGTGGAGCCCAGTTTTATGCCATGATATATTGTGATGTGAAAGTGTATATCATGTAGTGCTGGACATGCACCCTGTAGTTTCAGCCTGCACAAACTGCTAGTGACACACTAGCATGTGCTCTAACTTCAACTTGGATTTCAAGAAAATGTGTATTACATTTGAAACCTGGCTTTTATTTCCCATACCTAAACCAACAAATTTTGTCCTGTGTTGGTACAGCTTGTCTGATTTTGGCTAAAGTGCCAAACTAATCCAAGCAACTAGGCTAGTGGCCACAAACAGCTACAGCAAACACAACTAAAAACACAATTTAAAGCCGAAATCTGCTCTGGTCACACAATAATCCTCAGAAGTCATGTTGTCATTTGTCTCTGATTTCTCATTTTCAAGAATCCTAGATCAAAAAAATGAATCATGTAAGAGAGAAATGAATGGGGATTTCCTAATGCCTTCAAAAAGGCATTTGGACATTTGTATAAGACGTTGCAATATTAGCTTTTTGTTCGCAAAATGATTATCTTGGTTGGACAGCTGCAACAGAATTCAGTGGATCCAATCCCATTGAAAGAGAAACATGCAGATAAAAAGTTTTAAACATTGTCTTAAATCACAGATTGTGACAGGATTATGTGAAAACTTTTCCTCATGGAGAAAATCCATATCTGGGCAGAGGTTTGCAGTCAGTGTTACATCTGACTTCTAATTGATATAATCACTGAATGTCAAATTACCTACATATTTACCAGACTTCTATACCCTCTTTGCAGTAGTCTGAACATCATTTAAAGTACTTCTTGTTGCCAGGGGAGGAGACAAACTGTGGAAGTCCTGGATTTAAGTTTCAACAGAGAATTACAATTTGGATGTCAACATTCAACAAAAGGGAAAAGCAGAGGAAGTTATTTTATAAAAAAAACAAAACAAAACAAAACTGCTGCAACCTTAAAATGGGAAAAGAAAACTCTAAAAGGAAGAGAAAATTCACCTACTCTTGGAGGCCAGTGGCTGTTCTAAAACATGTCTCTTATTTATAAAGTTAATTTCTCTACCAGTAAAGACATTTTCTTAGACCACTAATTGGTCTCCATGAGTAGATTAATTGGCTTTTTCTTTATTTGGAATCCAAATAGGACATGAAACAGTTTTAAGTGCCAGCTTTAAAATCTACTAGGGTTGCACATCTCTCTGTGAAACGATTCGATACGCATCTAGATACACAGGTTACGATTCAAAAACGATATGCTTTTCTTACAGACCGATTCGATACGAATCGATACAGTGTAAGAGCGATATGATTTGATTTGATTCTACAGTTAATATTTGTTGTAGATATTTTATAAAATAAAGAAGCCAGTTCTATGAAAGTGACAATCTTCCCGTACAGTACAATATTTTCTTTTCAAATATGTAAAAGACCACATATCCCCAAGCATTGTTGCTTTACGGCACTGGAAAAAATAAAATTAAAAAAAGAACAACAAAATCACATGTATTTATTTTTAGACATGGACCAAAAAAAGTCTGGCTGAATCAACATCATTTGTTGGATGGGAACTCCAGAGGTAAAACACATAAACAAACAAATAAAAGTAATAGTAACAACAAAGTGCAACATTTCAGCCTGAGAGATGTCTATAACTCATGGTAGTGCCAGCTGCAGCTACGGAGTTTGCGCGAGAATCGTTTCGGGGGGAGGAGGGGGTTAGCAGACACGAGTGTGTGTGTGTGTGTGTGCGCGTATGTGTGTGCGTGTGCGTGCGTG
Source organism: Holocentrus rufus (assembly GCA_900302615.1). Lineage (NCBI taxonomy): Eukaryota > Metazoa > Chordata > Actinopteri > Holocentriformes > Holocentridae > Holocentrus > Holocentrus rufus. The sequence continues at coordinate 45,223 of OMLF01029294.1, forward strand.
CGTGCGAGGGAGGGAGAGAGAGTGTGTTCGTAAACCCAAATATCAGTTATAGTGTGTGTGTGTCGTGTCGCAAGTTATATGCATCGGTTTTATGTCGTTTAATGCGAATTTATTTCTCCCTCCTTACTGCTGCTGCATTCAGGTACTCCTCGTCAGCTCCGACATCCCACTGTGAGTCTAAATTCAACCTGTAGTTGAAAGTATGATACACGGAACTGGGAGTGAGGGATGATTTGCTGAAGCAACGGTGCACAACACAACGTTAAAGATCTTTTACGTTATTATGAGAAGTGTAAAAAATATTTTGTTTTATTATGAAACTGTGGTGGGACAAATTAGACTGTGGCAGGCTACCATAGTCTAGGTAATTAATGGGAAACACTGTGAAGCCATCCGATTCCTAGTCTCGCGATACCCACGATATCTCTCACTTGTTAAACTGAATATCTGGTTGCATCGGTTTATCGTTCACAACCCTAAAATCTACCATGAGGTTTTTCAATTATTAAACCCGATATTGTGATATTATTGGACCGGAGAGCCCTGCTTCATGCACCAAAATGAACCATAAACTCAGTGTATTGTTTATCCCCTGCTTCCAAGCAACAGACTGAATCATAACTGAAATAAAACAATGTCTTATTACTCACTGACACCTTGTCTGAAAGTGTCTTCTGCCTTGAATGTATCACCTGAGTAATGCCTTGAGTAATGGTGATGCATTTAAATTAGACCCAGCCAGGAAATTTAACCGCTTTTTTGTGTGTGTAACCAACAGCAAAATGCTAATAAAAGCACTTGTTTATGGAAGCAAAGGGCAAACTATGATTGAAAGTAAACCAGTCAAAGCTAGAATAATTGCAGCATCATCTCTCCCACTGAGCTGCTGTTGATAATTAAAGTTGGAAATGAGTTTGGTCACAGACGGATGGCCAGGGAGAGCTGCAGAGTGTCCATGCAGAGCAGATATGTTGGGTAGAGGGACTTGGAGAGGTTTCTTAAAGTGAGTCATATCATAGAGTGCCTCCAGGAGTGGATGATGGAGTAGGCGAATGCAACCATTGTCACTCTCTAGATGACAATATCTTGCTTAGGAGTGTGAAGCTTTTCTGATTAGGCATTTCTGATGTATAAGGTTGAACCCTGTTCTTGTTTTTATTCCATGAGGATGTGAACATGTAGCCCCTTTTTAAAAGAAAAAAACACTGCCGAGAGCACTTTTTGTGCTGGTAGGTTGAGTGACGTAGCCTGCACTGATTTTACCAGTAAGCTAGTTGGCTACATTGTTTACATTTTCTTCAAACTTTATTCAACGTGACGACGAAGCTATTGCTAGCTAAAAGGCTGACACTGAGGGCTGAAGTAACGTTATCAGGTAACGTTACTGGCTTTTATAGCTAGCAAAGCAGTAGACTTCATTGTGAAACACATCCCCTCTGTGGTCGGGGTTGTAGCAGCTGTCTTTTAGTGGACATGTCATACAGCTCGGGGTGCTCACTTACTAACAAAACAAGCCTCTCTACCAGTGTTTTCTGTTCAATCTCCATGTTGTTTGTTTACAGTGACGTGTTGTGTCGGCTCTTCCCTGACATTCTTTGTGGTGATGCACTGGTTGATTTTAAAAAAGTGTTTGACGTCAGACCGCTTTTTATAAAAAACAGTTTAGCTGTACTCAACTTCAAAAAGCACCGGGTCCAGCGTTTTTTCAGGAATGGGGGCAAAGCAGTTGCTTCTCTTAAGATTCCATGTAAAAAAAGTGGTGGCAGTTGGAAAAAAAGATGCTACTTGTGTTCACAGCCTAACTAATGTTTTCTGTCTCTATTCTTCTCCTCCTCATGTGCTGCTGTGTGTGCTTACTGATGGTGCCTTCATCACATAGGTGAGTCATATACATTCAATCATTTTCAAAGTCGCCTTTTTGAAATGTCTTTATGGGTATGGGTGGGAGGGTCATAATGGAGGACCATAATGAATGACCTTTGTGATGAAGCTATATATAGCACAACCTTGATTGGGAGAGGACCTGAAGCACAAAGGCTATCGAATAGCTGGGATGAATTAGAGAGAGCCAGCCCCATGCAATCAGTGAAGGCACTGTGAAAGGGCTGTTTTGCTGGAACATATTTAATAACCTGAAATGGATTTGATGTCAACGCTATGACTAAGAAGAGTTCTGAGAAACAAGGGGTCACGTAGTCCCTTCCCTACCGTGTTAATAGACCATGGGTCTTACTTTATATACAGCATCAGGCTGAACACCGTAAGCCTGCGGTGGCCTGGGAGAGATAACTCTTTACAATCCCCTCCCTATATGATGAATTTGGTTTGGGTATGTCAGTGCATATTGATGTGTGTTCTGTCTGCGCACTGCTGAGCTGTGGTGAAATGAACAAGTTACCACCCGTATCTTTTACTCTTATGTACAATTAGGGACTAATTTGCTAAAATTGGAACCATGTTGAGGAGGCCATGGATTAACTGTGGTATCATAATACACATGATGGAAAGATGGAAATTATCAAGGTTTAAAAAGAAGACCCTAATTATCAAAATCGCTTCAATTATACAATATTTTTTACAAAGGCTTTATGAAGGGCGAGAGGATATCGACGATGAACTTTCTATTCAATGAAAAGTCTGTTTTAAAGCTGAAAGATGGCCCCACAAAGGTGTGTGAGGCCTCTCATTTCCCTCTCTGAGCCTTCATAAAGTCATTTGCTACATTGCACAGGTCACGCCAGTGGAGTTTCATCATGTTTATTGGATTGTTAGACCTCATAAGCAAAGCGCTCTCTATTTGACAAGGGGAGCTGGTACTCAAATTTTAATGAACCTCTGGAGAGGATGAGGAGGCGGTCTTGTTTACAGACAGGCACCGAGCTTTGCGGGCAGATACAAAACATAGATGGTACAACGTGGGTGTGGACAGTTTCAATGCCTCGTTCCTCTCCTTTCTTTTCTCCCATCAAAGAACACCTTTTTTCTCTCTTTTTTTTCCCAGAGATATGTTTTTCCTGGTGTTTGTGCTACATGCCTTTCATATGTCATAAAGTTGCACCAATTAGTCTGGACAAACCATCATTCCAGTTTTTGGAATGGTCAGGCATGATGTAGCATCACTCAGGGCCGTCAAGCTATGTTTCACTTAATTATTCTCAAGCCTCAGAAACTCTCAAAAAGATGACATTGCTGCTCTCAACTTTCTACTGGCTTACATGCAGTCGGGATGGGAATGTGATGCTTCTACCCAATTTCCATTTGGAGTGGGCAATTTCTTATGTTTTTTAAGCAAAGTGGGCAACCCACTGACCTTTAGTATTTTTATTTTTTATTTATGCATTAGGAAACTAGAGAGAGGGAAATAGAGCAGGGTAGACGTCTGATCCTAACCCAGTGGTTCGAGAAGAGGGGGATTTAAACCACTCCAGCGTGTCTGGGTACTGAGATGACTAATGTGAATACTAGAGCTGGCTGACATGCATGAAGACACAGGTCAGTCCAGTGCCTCTAGGATATAAGGTATTCCGGGAGCTCCTCTTTTTCATTTATTTTGTTTTGTCCCCATCTTTGGTGCTAAGTGCTAAGAGCACCAGAGGACAGATCAGCTGTCAATGAAACATTGTTTTCAGAAATGTGACGTTGTTCTCTATGTATATTCTTTTCTGAGTTTCTAGAAGTGGTGCTCTTCATTTCTTGTCTGTTCAGCCATGGTGGCCATCAATGCCCACGCCAGCCACCTGCTGCTTCTTCTATGTCCAACAGAGGGTTTTTCTCAGGAAAGACCACAGTGTGTATAGATCAGCAAGTGTAAAAGTTTCCAGCAACTGGCAATTATGTTACGTCACGATTGCATTATGTCAATCAAAAGAGAGTAAATACATTGAAACCAACTTTTATTTATATAAGAATGCCTCTGATTATTAATTTTAAAGAACTATGAACCGAGGTGTGAAGTTTTGCAAACTGACCTGCAGGCACATTTACTGACTCCTGTCTCCCCTCTGGGCATTTTGAGCTAAAATCCTATGTCTAAGATAAAGCAAGGCTTAGTGTTCGCGTCTTGGGGTGCTTGGAATGCATTTTTATGCACATACTCACTTTCACTTCTAATCCTATTTATCCAACCCACATTGTTTGTGTGGGCAAGTGAGGTTGTTACACTCCATGCGGAGCACAGCTTTGCCACGCTGGTCATGTCCTCTGTTGCCTCAAATTGTTTTTGCCATGGTGCCGTGGTCTTCACAAGCCAAACTCAGCTTAGGCAAATGGATGTTAGACAAACGCTCTAATTAATAAGAAAAGTGGAAGCTGTTACTTTGTGAAAATGCAGCTTAAACTATAAATCTTTACATTTTAGCTGTTTTCAATCTCCTATGCTCTGTCTGCAAATGAGTTTCATTGACTTCCCAGGAGAGAACTTACCTCTGTGTTCTTTTTCTAGTTTGCATGGGATTCTGCCACACGGTGATGCATGTAGTGATCATCTAGGAAGCCAGAGAGCAGCAATTACATTCAAATAAACTGATCTTCCATTAGGTCTTTATGTCATTTCCACAAATGAGCCTTGGGACTGCGCAGAATCTGTTCTCGCTTAACATTTTATCTGTGAATTAGGATGGAACAACATCCTTGAATGGAAGGGAGGGAAAGGGAGTGTGTGGTCAGGTTTGCATCATGGTAGATAGTATGCTGTGTGAAATGAGTAGCTCTCAAGTCCTCACAAATACTGACAAAGTGTCTCATTACCTGTCATAGACAGGAAACTGGCTTCACAGGTTGGAGGTCCTATTGCCCCAGCTGATTTCTTTGGAATATGTGATATTAACATGGACAGGAGTCCTGTATCATGTGCACAGATGTTTCAAATAGTTTTGGATTTTGTTTAACTAAGGGGAGAGACTAAGTGTTTTCTGGCTGTGGAGTTCTCCGTTTTGGGCACAATACCCTTTTTCCACATTACCCAGACTGAGACAAGATGTTAAATACCATTTTCACCTCTGTACATTCACTGGTTCGGTTCCTGTGGGTAGCATTTCATGTTAGCTTAGCATAGACTTGAAGTCTACAGGAGTCATTAACCTTACAGCAACTCAGAAGCTGTCTTATTTACACAATGTATCGTGTGTATTTGAAAAACACGTCTTTGAAATGTTTTTAAAAATGAGAGTTGTTTTAGAACTATACCTCTGAAGCACACCATTGAAGGTATAGTTTGTAGATGGAAGGATACATGTGTTCAGTGGTTATACTTCCAACCATCTACCTTCATTTACACATGATACATTGTGTAAATAAGACAGCTTCAGAGTTATTTCACTTCACTAAGCTAACACAAAATGCTACCCATAGGAACCAAACCAGTGGACTTACAGAGGTGAAAATGGTATTGAACGTCTTGCCTCAGTCTGGATAAGTGGGAAAACGGGTATTTTGCCTAAAATGTTTGAATATTCCTTTAAGCGTGGATTTGGGACAACCAGTCACGGACACGTCTTTCAGACGTGTCAGAAACAAAGAACACATTCTGATTTTGAAGTTATTTCTGTGATAAAGATGCTGCTTTGCTTTAGTTTTGTAATTATGAAAAGAGAGGTCAGGCCCAAGGATAAAGCCAAGACATTGAACAGATTAATTCTGTATAGCCATGAAACCATTGAGGTTTAAAGAGAGATATAATAGGCAAGTTCTGTGGTGCCTAGTGCCGGAGCTTTTTATTTTATTCATCATTAAAGGATAGACATTTATTTAGAGTACATGATTTATATCTATGGAGCAGGATTCAAGGTTGTGTAATTGTGTTGTTTCAGCAGGTTTTATAGCAATACAAAGTTGAGTGTCTCATGTGTATCAGTGACAAAGCATTCGGAAGATTGAACTGATGGAAAGTTGAATAAATGGAGGACATGACCTGGAATATTTCACATTTATGAGTTTAATGGTGCTTTGATAACTGTAGGAACTGAGTCTAGAATACGTGTGGATTCAGATGCCATGGACAATTTGTAAACCTCCTGCGGACTATTGGATGTACATGGGGAGAGGCTATCTGGATTGATCCAGTCGTGACGCACTGTTATGGCATCACCAGTGTTACATTGTGGAAAGTCTTATTTGTGTCCTTTCAGGGGTGTAAAATAAAAACAGAAATGCACCTTGGAAATAAATACGAAAGCAAATGTATAGCAAGCAGACTGGGACATGTTTTCCTCCTGTCTTGAACACTGAAGCTCATTGAAAGTTGATAATGGCATCAAGATGCGAACACGTGATTAAAGCTGTGAGAAGAAGCAAAAAAGAAAAAAGACGACAGTCAGGCAAATTTCAAGGCCTTAGGACTGAGTGCAAGATACTGAATGTGGAAAGGCATAGTGTGAATAATTTCCCTCAACACCAAAAAGGACCGGCTTTTGAATCCCACTCTTCACCCAAAAGGCATTGAAAGGCATCAAGAATTCCCAGAATCGCAGTGTTGATGTCTGCATCCACTGAAGCCTTAATGGCTTAAATGTTTTGAAACCATATGGTGTAAAGTCGATAAAGAGGGCAACAGTAGGCAAAATGCAAATAGACATTAACCGGTGTGATTAAGATTAAAGGGGTGAGAGTTTTTGTTCCAAAACAGAGCACTGCCTGGAAAATTAGTCTTGAGAGGACGAGGGCTCAGCACCTGGACAAGTAACCACCGAGTCATGACATTGATTGCTTTCATATATACTGTGATCATTTTGTGCAAAGGGACTGTAAAAATAGTATTTTTTGCAGCTTTAAAGGTCTACTAAGTCATTTGTAGACAAAAAAAACCCCAAAATAATAAAAATTAATATTTACATAAATAAATATGTTTAAAATTATGTACACTCGCATGAGATGAGGAGGCAAATTGCTTTATAGGATGAAAAGGAGCCATTTTATAATACATGTCGCGGGCCACGACTACATGGAGGCCTCCATGTGTAAAACAATTAACTAACGTCCGCAGAAGAAGACGAGCTTCGCGGTCATTGGCTGGGGCTGCTTCCGTGTATCCTGCCTGGATTCCCGTGCCTAGTTAGTGCTGTTTCTGCATCAAGTGCGCTGCATTTCAATCTGGATCTACAAAATAATGGGAGACCATCATTATGCAGCAGGATCTGAAGCAGTCAGACCCAAAAAGCTCCAGCAGGAAGTAGGGAAACAACTCAGAGACCAGAGAAGGCAGAGGAGAAGGGTCAGCATCGGTGTGGCTTTCCAAAGATCTTATGCAAAGTGATGACAGGCGGGGGTAATATAATATTTACTGGAGCATCTCTGCTATTTTGGTCCCGTCCGAACGGAAGTGCTCAGTCTGTAACAGCTAACTTTGTAAAAGCTAACCTCTACAGACTGAGCACTCCCGTGTCAGTAAAAACTACCGTGTTTTTACCCGCTGTGAAACGCTCTGTAAAAATAACCCCAGGTGATGCTAAACCCCTGCAATCAAATCCTCATAAATTATCTGT
>OMLF01029303.1:5400-19644 GCA_900302615.1 Holocentrus rufus
ACCTGCGCCGGGGTCAAAGAGCTGGTGTACATAGGTCCCACAGCAGAAGAGATTTGCTACACTGCTTCCCTCCGTATTGTGTCTCAGATCAAGAGAAATGAAAGAGAAGCCACTTTATTCTACAGATGAGACGCAGCCCTTGTTTCCTAACACCTCGTCCTATTTCACCACGCCTGCCTCCTCCTGTCTCGTTTGATTCGCTGCCATGGACTGGGCGGGATTTGTCTTTTCACCCCCCAGCTTGGCCACAGTCACATTTGCCGCCAAACCCCCCTTGCTCGCCTGTCTCTCTTTCTGTTTGGCGGTGCTTCCATTGTTACTAGTGCTATGCTGGGGGGCAGGTGATGTGGGTTTCCTAGAGGTGGGTATTTTCCTCTGGGGCAGGCGAGGGTCTTCCCCGATGTTGACAGTCAGGTTGGTGTAGAGGGGCTCCAGCTCTTTGGAAAGGAGGTCGTACGTGAGAGAGTTAAGGCCGTCAGAGCGCCAGTTGAGTCTGGTCCTTTTCAGTAGGTCAAACCTGCGAAGACGAATATAGCAATACAAGTATATGTGTGTGCACGTGTACGACTGCATGTCTTTGTATCAGGGTTAGATATTAACTGGGACTTGAGCCTTGGGGCAAAAAAAAAAAAAAATCATTTGCAGTGCACAGGAGACAGCTGTCACATTCATGTGAATATTTGAGAACTTACTGACTGCAATTCACCATATTCACTTTTTTTTTCAGTAACTTGCTACATATTCATATGTGAATGCAGCTACTGTCCCCTGCAGGTGATTTGTGGGAGCCTGCAACCAGGCAGCTCTTTCCAGTGCATTGTGGGTGAGAAAAATACAGCATTATTTGATCACAAAAATAAATGAGAATATGGCCTGAAGCACTAGAAGAAAACATCGACCCAACACAAATCAATACGTCAACAATAAAATAACACGACCCACATTGTAGAACATCATCAATCTGGAGGTGTTTGGGACAGAGAGGAGAAAATGACACAGGTCTTTGCTGTAAGGCCTGCCACCAGTTTCCAGCAATGAAAAACAAGTACAAATAAGTCTTGGTGTTTACAGCTAATATGCAATGCAAATGTTTTACAGTATTTCATACTCCAGTAAAACTGCCCCTCAAAAAGATCAAAATGCTCCTGATGTCAGATTTGTGTGTGTGAGTGTGTGTGTTTGCTTGTGTGTCCCCTCCCCTGGTACCTGCGTGGGTTTTGCTCATTGCCCCGGTCTCCTTTATGCTTGATCATCTTGTAATGACCGATGGCCACCGGGGGGCGCACTATCTTCATGCCGGACAGGCGCACTCTGGACAGGCAGCACAGAACAGTAAGAGTTAATTCTTAACAACAGTCATACAATTGAGAATGTAAATTTCAGTGTGTTATTAAACAATAAATAAACACAATCTTGGGCTTTACCATTCATGCTATTTGCTTTTACCCAAAGCAACAATTAGGTACTACTCCATATAACTACAACTAATCAAATAAACTCGATTTGCAAATTCCACAGTAATAACATGATCAAGTCATCAAGTCATTTTTATGAAGGAGTAAACATCTCCTTTGAAAAAAAACAGAAAAGAAAAGGAAAAACACAGAATTATGGGTGATGTATGAGAATAACATACTGTTTATAGGGCCTAAAGGTGGCGAAAAACACTGTTGTTCCCCCTTTCCATCTCTGGTCCTTGTGCACCAACCCAGTCATCTAAGTCAATCAGAACATGTAGCCAGTGTAGTGTATGTTTACAAAACATACATACAATACGCATAAGTTGCAAACACCATGCACAAAAAGTAAACTAGCAAAATATTATATTTAAAAAAGGGGGAGCAATACTCTTGTTGCAGCACGTTGTTTAATAATGTGTGCAAGCTTTTAGATTTTCATTTTCTTGTTGCATCTAGTGCCTTTCATGACAGACTGGCATACACTAGAGGAGAGCCAGAGAGTGGAGAGAGGGGACTGCAGCGTAAAAAAAAAAAAATCAGAGGACTAGATCTACAGCCTGAGGACCAAGCGTGCAGCCCAGCTCAGCTCTGCTAGTTAGTCCATGCGAACATACTCACTGAGCCCACTCCGGGACACACACCGCAAAGCCATGACAGTGGGAGGGAAGGTGAAGATGAAAAATGATGTTATGACAGAGGAAAAAAAAAAGCCAAAGTCAAACAAAAAGGAGAAGATGTGGCAATGAAATGGTAAACATGACATAAAGATGAACAAGTAAAGTCAAAGAAAATAAACATATAAAAAGAGAGGCTGAAATGACTGTGCATGTAGTTCTGATGCCGTCGAGCACAACCCCGTGCACGTCTCACATGTCAGCATGCATGGTTCACGTCGCTGCATCATCGTCATGCCTGGCAGAGATTTCATCCCCACCTCTGCTCCATTCACTCTCCTTACCTGGCGGCGATGTCATCGTCTTCTCCGCCCCAGCCCCAGTAGTGGTTAGGAAAGCCATTCATCTTCATGTACTGGTCTGGAGTGACTGCAGACACCCCACCGAAATACTGCGGGTATGGCAACCTGCACCGACATGGCAACCGTCACCAACACACAATTGTGAAATAGTGGAAAATGACTGTCGGAGTGCTTGAACATATACACGCTGCGTCTACCTGTATCTGAACTTGTCCATGGCCACAGACAGGTGTGTGGGGAACTGTTTGTGGCAGGTGTAGGTGTTGTGGTCATTCTCAGGCAGCAGGTCGACATCATGCAGGAAGATGCAGCCCCAGTCTTCATCCCTCAGGGCCTCGCGCACCCCCACGTTCAGCAGCTTGGCTCGATTAAAAGTACTGTTTCCCCACTAGAGCCAGAAACAGAGGGTGAGAGTGACTACAAACGACTATTCCACATTTAACCACATCACTTTGCAGCCATGACGTCTGGTTAATTTTGCTGATTTCGAATCAAATTATCTGGTGACAACTTGTAGCAAACAGACAATGCCTGGTAAAGTCAGAAACATTCAATATTTTTTTCAATATTGCTTTAAATTCATTCAGAGAACCCAAGACGACCACATTTGTTTATGCTGCTGCTGCTGCTATGGTTACAGTTCTGCTACACTGAGCATGTGCAGGGTAACTACAACCGTTATGGCCGATATAGATCCCCAGAGGGGCCATCTCCAGTTTCTCCCATTCACTCTGCTATGATTGCATGGAAGAAGCCACCGTGGAGATGCAAGGCCTACAGTAACGATTAAAACCAACACGCCATTTACCACAAACCTCACCCACCCGTCACAGATGGGTTTCTTCACTCTGAATAAAGACAGCACATGATGTTGATGAGTTGAGGCACTTGAGTAAATTTAAATAACAGGCTAGTATTTGCACAAATCGATATCACTTGTTTTGCACTTCATTTTAATGATGTCTATTTGAGTCATATGTGAATTTGTCTCTATTTTTGTGTGTGTGTGTGTGCAACAAATGACGGCATGACTGAATGCGGGGAATACACTATCATATACTCTCATTGGATGACAACGTGGCTTTAAACCATATAAGCTGAAGATAAGGCTAAGTGAGGACAAAGAGCCTCCTCTCTGATCACTGGCTGACAGCTGCCTTCCCATGGGAACACAACACACCTCCATGACGACTTCTAATCCAATACACCCAATCCCCATGCAATCACAGCACACTGTCTGAGAGGGCCCCTCTGTGCATATCTGTGCAGCAGATTGGGCTGGGCAATATATTGATTTTAATATTGTGGTAGGAAAAGAGATATCGTCTGCAATATCTATCATGCCACATAACGTAATATAGTGATATGATATATGTATTGGGTTTTCCTGGTTTTAAAGGCTGAATTGCAGTAAAAGGAAGCAATTTTCTGAACTTATTAGAGTTTTCTAGCTGTTATGTTATTTGCCTCTACCTGCTTAGCCATCATATCCACATTACAAATAAGTGTTTAAATCAGAAATATTTTGTGTGTAAATATCTTGTAAAAGCACCAATAGTCATCCCTACAATATCAATACAATATTGATATCGGGGTCTTTGGTCGACAGTAGTATATTTCATTTTGTCCATATCACTCGGCCCTTGCAGAAGTTTTGATTTAATAGTGGAGGCTTGTAAATTACTTTAGCTGGTGACAATATCATAAAAAAATTACATTTTGTGTGAAACGATTCACATCTTTGACAAGGATCTGTGTAATAAGCAGGATGTGCAGGGAGCTCGTCATTATTGCAAAACAAGGCCTGAGAGGGTGAATCAAAATCCTGATGTGATTATCCCCTTCAACACCAGCAACAGAGCAATTCTGGTCACAGACAGCGAGAGTGGAACAGGAAGACAAATCAGTAGAGAAATGTTAGCTCATAACATAGGCACACACAAAATACACACAAATAAAACAGACCTGCTGCACAATGTAGATGCTGTAATGGATCTGCTGTCTCTGCAGGAAGGGATGGAGGTGGTAGAGGAGGGCGCGCAGGTGGGTCTGCCTGTTTCGGTACGGCACCACTATGGCCGTGTGGTGACGGGGCTCACAGTCTGGAGGCCGGTAGCGTCCCCCTGGTAACACCAAGGGGTTCCTCTGTCTGATCTCCTCCAGGGAGAGAGGAGAGGAGAGGTGGACAGACACAGGCCCAACTGGATGAAAGGAAAGGAAAAGAAAGAAAAGGAAACAGCTCAAGTGAGACCACTGATCCCGGCCTTTGTCAGACCTACAGCATCAACACAGTCCCTTTCTCTCCGGCTCACCCAGCAGCGGCGAGGGGATCTGGCAGTCTCTCAGTGGCGGCCCAGTCACAGGGGGTCCGGTGCCGGCGTTGCGAGGCGGAGGAGGCGGTACCCCCAGGTGGCTGAGGTTGGTGTAGACGTCGTGGGGTCGAGAGTAGTCAAACTCTGGCTCTGTGGTGTGGACCAGGACGGAGACCAGGCCTCTGAAGCCCCCCAGGGAGAAATAGAGCACAAAGGCAAACTGGAAGCCCACCAGCAAGGCTAGTGTGCAAGGGGAGTCCAGAGACCGCCCACAGCACGCCATGATAAAGACTGATAGTATAGATATGCTGAAAGGTTAAAGATCCGAGGTCGGAAAGTGGATGGAGGGACCAAAGGAGGGAAAGCGAAAGAGACTCGCAGGGAGAAAGTAAGAGGTGATTGGGTGAAAAGAGAGTGATGGAGGGAGACGTGGGAAGAGAAGGAAAGGCAGAAGGAGAGGCAGGGGAGATGATGGTGGTGTGTGTACACTCAGGGGAGCAGGAGGGGGCTGTCCATCAGTAGCAATGGGAAGTAGCAGCAGTGAAGCTCAGTCAGCACTGCCATCACCTCCTAACCACACAAATCACTGTGGAAGAAATGGGACAGAATATTCATTATTTCCTCCATAGCATCTCTATTTTGTTCACATTTGCACTAAGACTGTAGCCCACCTGGCTTTTGTGAGGGTCCAGGGTGGTTATTCAGAACCTGTCCTGATCCAGGAAGGGCTTGCAGTCCATCTCTGCCCCTCCTCTTGTTCTCATCATGCTTTCTGCAAGACACATGCCATGATGGGTCATAATGCATCAGCAGATTTGCCCCAAAACAAAAGTGTAGCCCGCCGTGTGAGTTAAACTAACAACTGGCAGGCACCCCACAATCAAATGCCATGTTTGTTTGCGTCTTTATTTAGAGTAGATTATTTTCAACGGTGACATTTCCACGGGGCGCATGAAGACACGCTGTACCCAGTTTGTGAAAACAATTATATGCTAGCGAGCTTTGTGCTGCCTCCGTTACTGCAGCTGCTGCCGGAGTTACCAAACAAGAAAGGACGCAACAATTACATAAATTGGATAATTAATTTACAGTAGACGCCGAATTTCCTCCGGGTTGTCAGAGCTGATAGCAGCCAAGTGATTAGCTTAATAACATCTGTCGTTAGGCCTATGTTGGCAATTATGCATTTACTCTTGCTAAAATAAGTGAAACTACATTTATTCGACACAATCGCTGGCTGCTCGTTTCCCCGTCGGCCTCAGAGGCTGCTTCCCCTATTGTCGGACTTTATTCTGGGGTCCACCGATTCTCTGCTGCACCAGCCGACTCACCAGCAGATTCCTGCGACATTTTAAATCCAGTCCCCGGCTTCCGCGGAGAATCGACGGGCCGCTGCCAGAAATAGATGCGATGGTCCAAAAGATACAGTTGTTCTGATCCCGCGCGCTCCTCCTCCTCCTAATCTCTCATCCGAGCCGAAATCCCTCTGTAGCTGCTTACAGACCAAAGCAGACACTTTCACACGCAAGAGCATCGCATCATATCCATCCAATGTCAACACAGGCAAGTGCGCTCTGCCTCATCGTAATACGGCTATACCATTCAGACGGACGTGGAGGCGCACCGCGGTGACGCGCTGAGCGGTCAAATTGAAAATGCACAGAGCTGATCCATTATGAAAAAGAGCTCCGTTAATGCAATGATAACAACTTGAAAGGGTACAATACAAATTCTACATCAGAGCTAAAGCTAAACTATAGCATTGTATTGGAATTTCTTAGAAATATGCGATACCATAAAAAAATCCCACAATAAGACCATTGCAATTTCTGTCAAGCCTAGGCGCATAATATGCTCCGAAGGAAAAACATTGCGTGTGCTGAGAGATGCTCGGAGGATTCATCTTAACCTATTGGTTGATATATACTTTAAAAGATGCAGCCAGTGTAAACAAATGAACATCATTTCATTTCTGATGATTTTCAACCCCCCTCTCTCTCTCCTTTCTTCAACTTTCTTTGCTTATCTTGACATAGCATAACATACATCCATCACGTTTGTTTGTTTTTTTTTCATTGTTTAATTTCTTGTTTATTTCTCATACAGCATCCAACCCAAGGACATCAGTTATTCTCTGTCTTGATGCAGCAGGCTAAAAAACATGTCTTTATTCACATGCAGCAGTGGCTTGTCAGATTACAGGAACAGATATAAAACAGAATATTTATGGCTAAAGTAGCCCCACATAGGGCTACCTATTGTAAACAAGCTAACCCCCTCCCCCCATGACCCCCAAGCACATAAAGCATAACAGAGAAGCTGTGCAAAACAATGCATCAGACACTACTGCTGGTGTAGCATTATATACGTGAACACACTGCCTTCTATGTCTCAGGCTTTTGTGTGTTTTCTCTATCTGGGGCAAGCCCCTGCTACTTCAGTGTCCCCTCAAGGGATACTCTACTAAATTATCATACAGACAGCATAATACATAAAGGCACAAATAGAGTCCATACATAGACAGGCTGATGGATCAGTTTCATCAGGACAGTAAGAAAAGATGAGGAACGTTAGAGAAAAGGACGTTATTGGCTCTTATAAAGAAGGTTTGTGTGCCTTTTCAACCTTTATAGTGAGATGTACTTGTGTTGTGTTGGGCCCCTGCTATTCATGTGCAAAACAGGTGGAGAAATGGTGATGGACTTGAATTGCAGTTTCAACTGTATATTTTACTTTCATACTGAAAATGGTGGAAAATAGCCCAAACTCTGTGACAAATAGTTTATTAAGGACATACAGTACACTTCGATCACAGAATTGATTCCCAAATGGCTTCAGACCAGTGAAACAGGGACAATCCAATATGTCTCCCAAATAAGGCACACTTAGAAAGTCATACAGATCACCTTATTTTATCAATACAAAAACCCATAATGCATTGCTTTTCTACTGTTTACCTGTAATCGTCACCGACGTGATAATATAAAACAAAAAATAATCGCTACCACAATAAGCGCTATCATGTCAAAAAAAAAAAAAAAATGGAATGAAATGCCTCATAAGTTTTTAGTACTTATGTTTCATCTATATATTTTGGCTGGAGGAAAATATTCCCAAAAATGGTTTCCCCTGCTTAGCACTTTCAAATAACCAAACTCTATAAAGTGAAAGGTGAAGTACCATGAGCACATTGCTTTCCACTCCCTTCAAAGTCTTTGAAATTGTATTTTTCACTTCCCATTGAGTTTCAGAACAGTTCTTTTCCATCTTCACCATCACTCTCCATCCCTCAAAAAAAAGAAAAAAAATTGGCCTACTCAGTTATATTAATAATCTCCCTCAATTTTTAAGTTCCTCCCCTCCATTATTCCTCCCATTAGTTAAATTATCTCCATCCTTCCCATCCTGTTTTTTCTTTCCACTCATTCTCTCCGTCTCCCAAAATCTCCCTGTCTCTACTTCTTGTAGTTCCCAAACTGGATGGCCAGTCGGTCGGTGACACAGCGAAAGGTTGCAGGCTGCACCTCCCAGTAATTAACAGGGTTAGCAAACAGGCTGATGCCATTATAGAATGTCCTCTTCATCCCAAATCCCCGCGGGCAGAAGTCATCCACTCCCACCTGGTTGATATTGTTGGAATGGAGGTACACCACCTACAGGATGAGAGCGGCAGGGAAGAGAGATGTGAAAACAGCGCACTCTTTCAAATCCCTGCCTTTGCATCTTGTACATTATACATGAAACACATCCCTGACACACATTGTCGCGTCACGCAGGCTCACCTGTAGGTATTTCATATCTGGCAGGCCTCTGGGGACACGGGTGAGGCGGTTGTTGTCCAGGTGCAGCTCTCTCAGTCTGGGCAGGAACGCCAGACTGCCATTCTCTATGTTACGGATATGGTTAAAGCCCAGGCCCAACCTGGCAACCCGAGACAGAGGAGCAAAAGCAAATGTGAATGGAGAGAGAAGGACAGAGGACCACATTGTACATTTTTACACTTGGCTGAAGCCTTTATAAAGAGTAACCTTACAAGAACTACAAATTCCATGATATCATTGCAAGTAATTGATAGTAAGGACTGCAGAGATTTAGGACCACAGCAGCCTGACAGGACTCCCCTGACTACAGAATTTGTTCATAAGAGAGAAGTGGCAGGAAAAGATGTAAAACAAGAATTCAGACAGAAGGAATTGTGCAAGAACATTATAAAGAGAGTAGATTAGATGGGATTTAGTGAGGAGAGAGTGACATGAGGCAGTGTTTTTCAAAGTCAGGTCCCGGGATGGACATGGTCCTTAAGGGACTTCCAGAGGATCCTCATAGTTTATTCTCACTGTAATTTAATTAGAAGTTATGTAATAATAAAAAAACATAGGTATTTATTTTAACATGATGTTTCAATGTCACCACTTTGACTCCATTTGTCAGTGTTCAGGTATGACATATAAACACTTTAATACTCAGCACAAACCAAAATATCTTTTCCTGCCATGGTTCCCTAGGGGGAAAAAATCACTTTTAATGGGATCCATGGTTTAATGAAAGTCAGCATGGGGATTTGGAGCATAAAAAAGCTGAAAATCCCTGAAATACAATACTTCTTCAAAAGATGAACTTTCAGCCCACAACAAAAGACAGGGAGCTACTGCTGTTTTGATTGGAGTGGGAATGCACGAACAAATATAGTGGTATAGTCTGCTTCTTTTTGGGGGTTGTAGTTCTTTATAATACCCCTAAGGGGCACTGCCGACTGGGAATATGTGGGTTTTTTATAACCACAGGGTACTTTTTTCCAGTAAAGCAAGCAAAGTCCTCATAGCGGATGAAGTCAGTTGTATAATGGGGTTGAGGTGTGTCGCATACCGATACAGATGCTTGTAGCGGCTCAGGTCCTCCAGTTCCACAGCCTGGATCTGGTTATGGTCCAGATGGAGCTCATGGAGACTGTCTGGGAGGTCTGGAAGACAGACACCATAACTACCTGTGAGGCTGGCTGAGATTTCAATCTTGACCCGCAGCTGTCCATTCCTGCTTTATCCTTTGCCTCCTACCTGCTTACCTCTTACCTACCCCGCTGAAACTTGCTCTTTAATTAGAACTGCCTAAAAATAATAATGGGATGACTCCGGTGTACATGTGTTTGCATGTTAGCCAGACAGATGTATTGTTACAGCAGCTACAGAAGGAAAGGAGCGCTGCAGTGGGTCCGCAGTATGAAATGGATGGGTAATCTTCAGAAATTGGTGTTGATTCAGTTGGAAACAAACACAAATGTGTAAACATCCTCAGGGAGGGCATAGAAAAGGTCATCAAATAAAGGGAAATCCACACAAAATATATTTTATATTGTAAAAATACATGTGTACTCTGTATCTTTGAAACAGAGTCTCTTACCCATTTTACCCATTTTATGATGACCTTTTCTAGCTATACTTTCATGAAATTACCCCAACAAATTTTATTTCCTACAGATATACTGTTACCTTTAGGCACCCCAGTCAGTTTGGCCTCAGAGATACGCAGATAATTCAGTTTCAGTCCCTTGAAGGCTCCAGGCTCAAAGCCACTGTTCTGGATGGGGTTCCCTCCCATCTCTGTTAAAAAAAAAAAAAGAGGAAATTTTTGCGGCATGTCAAAAGACGGTCCCTTTAATCTACAGAACACAGCGCAGTGGTGGGAACCACAGACTACAGCCAAGACTTGGTTGGCGTCATCGACATTTCTGACCTATGCAGTTCATGTTGCCCAGTCCTGAGAAAGCTCCCTCCTCCACCTTCTTGATGCGGTTCTCGTGGATCCTCAACTCAACCAGAGAGGCAGGCAAATTCTTGGGGATACTGGTCAGCATATTCCTGGAGAAGTAGAGCTTCTGCATGCGCTTCAGGGGGGTGAAAGCTCTAGGGTGGACTTTGGAGATCTTGTTATTCACCAGAGACAAGGCCTGAGACAGAGACACAGAGACCAAGATAATTCAATACCCACTTTATTTGATCTGTATAAATAGGCACCTGGAGAGTCAGACAAAAACAGTGAGAAAAAAGAAGTTTGGAAGGTGAAGTCTAGCCATAAAAGAGTCAACAGGAGCTTATGTGTGTGTTCTGTCTCTCCTGGGTGTGCCTGGCTGAATTAAACAGATCCAGTAACAGTTCACGGCAGCTGATCGCCCAGCAAACTGACTCTCCACCTGCCCTGGCTGACAGACGCAGACAGATGGAGGTTGAGGTAAACAGGCCTTAATAGAGATGTTATTGTATAATGTCATGTCGGGAGTTTACTCCCCTGCCAGTCTCAATATTGCTCTTGGTCAGCGCTCCTGAATGCAGGTCAGGAGCGAGCGAGGCCTTTCCGGGAAGAAAGGCAAGGATGTGAGCTTGAATATTCCCATTTGGCTTTGGGCACAAACTTTAATACAATTAGAGCTCTCAGAGAGAAGGGTGGCAGGGGGAGGAAAAGACAGAAAATGAACCTCTCAAGGCCTCAGGAAATGGAGAGGCATAATGATGTTTCACACTGCTCAAGCCAATACAAGCTGAGCGGAGCTGGCTATACATCTAGCAGAGTTGCTGAGCCAACGCTGAGAGGGACATTTTGAACGTTCCCAGAGCTGCGTGTCTCTTACATATAGGTTAGATAGGCCTTTGAAGTCGTTCTCTTTGAGCTCGGTGATGCGGTTGTTCTGCAGATCCAGGAACTTGGTGTCTGGAGGGATGTTCTTTGGAACCTCAGTCAGTCCTGGAGACCAATGAAAACACAGAGGGAAATCGTACTCGATTAAATGTTTCCACGGGCGACTGTGAGCCAACTCCCTAAAAACCAGTTTATTTTCAATGGGAACAATCTTAGAACATCTTACTCAGATCTAGACCA
The DNA here is from genome assembly GCA_900302615.1 of Holocentrus rufus. NCBI lineage: Eukaryota > Metazoa > Chordata > Actinopteri > Holocentriformes > Holocentridae > Holocentrus > Holocentrus rufus. The sequence continues at coordinate 17,019 of OMLF01029303.1, forward strand.
AGGAAAATAAATAGCTGCTGTGTATTATAAGACCTCCATCAGGCCTAAAAATGAAACCAATCACACAGTTCCACACGATGTCAAATGAGCACCCTGGAGTTCCTCCTCTGTTATTTTGGAGCTGGAGACGGCCATAGACACAACCATGGAGGTCAAATACAGGAGTCAAAGCAAGCACATATACAGTACATTACTGGTGAGTCACTGACACAGGCACACATGCACCCAGAGCACACACACACACACACACACACAGAAGCACAAATTCACTCACACCAGATGGGGACACCAGATGTTTTCCATCTGGTTTCCATTTGACTGAAGTCCCAAAGGATGTGACTTAAATACCATCAGCAAAATCACACATCAAATAACGGGTGCAACCCTAACACCCTGACACACACACACACACACACACACTGACAGATTGCGGAGTATGTGTCGCATGTGTTAATGTGTGAGCGGTGGAGCTGTCATTCCAATGGTAACATGAGCATTTTAATTTTGGCACCTATGTGACAGAAACACCTGCTAACAAGTAGTGAACATTTGGGGTTACCAGCATTGATGACAAGCATAAACGCTACAAGCTGTTTAAATCCTGTGCAAGTGCCGTGAGACATGAATTAGAGCATAAATTATTGGTAGCCAAGCAATAAATTCGTAATGACATGAAGGATGAGAGAGGGTTAAGATGTTAAGTGGAAAGCATTAAGTGTACACCTGCATCATCCCATTCAGAGATCCTAATGGAAAAATGATTCAGCACTAACTGAACAACCAGAGATCATTAAGAGACCACATCACAGGGTCATATGTTTCAATGTATAAGATGTGGCCAGAGGCGCCAGCAGACTGGAGCGAACCTCATCGGGACGACAACCATGACCTAACCCGTCTTGCTGAAGGATGACCGCCAGCTGTCCCACTGGGACCCAGTCTGCCACTGACCACATCTGACCCAGAAGACTGGACCCGGAGCTGTCTATCTCCAGTTAAGTTTAGATTTATGGCTTTGGCTCCGGTGCGCCACACCCTCTGTGTCACCACGCAGGATTACACCCTGAGCAGCTCTATCTGATATTCAAGCCACTTCCACCCAGGGCTTTCAGTCCTGGTGGAGCAGCTGAAGTAGCTTAGAGCTGCCATGATGAAGTTTTATCAAAGAAATGATAGCATTGCCTCCAAAGAAAAACACATCTATTGTTGAAAGAAGAGGATGAAACATTAAGCTTTCCATCTCATGATTTAAAGTAGATCAGACTTAATGTGGTATGAATTACTTTTGTGAAAGTTATTACAGCTGCAAAGACAGGAATGTGACTATACACACAGTGTTGCCAGGTGGGTTTATGTGGAAAGAAATATTTACCTTGTAGTCTACACCTGCAAGTTTTTGAGATGCATCCTGCCAGGTGTAAACCTTCAAATTCGTAACCTGACAGAGCTTTCAGCAACTGAGGGCTGAATCCCTTCGACCGGAACCCCACCACCCCCCCAAAACCCCAAACAGCAGCGCTTCACCCATCTGTACCACAAATCTCAGAGTTTATACCACTGCCTGGCAAAAACTAGCACCACCTTAAACCTCAGACCCCTCAACACAAATACTCGACATGACGCTGGGATGCACACCGTGGAGACAAACACCACAGCCAAAATACATATGTCTTAAATAAGCACCGACAAATTATACGCTTCCACATTTACCCAATGTTGAGGAGAGGAGTCCGAGACGAGATATATAGAGAGACTTGTAAAATGATGATTCAACAAAGCCATTATGCCTAAACACAGACAGCTTATTAAAGTTATAGCCAATATAATGTGAGGAATCTATTTCTATAAAAACTTTCTATAGAAACTTCAGCATGAACCCATAATAACTTTGTACTGTTACAAAATGTACAAACAGCAAACCTGGCTGGAACATAAAGTAAGATTAAAGACTGTGCGAGCACCATAAAATCAAACATTATGAGGAAGGTTATGATCTGTTGGTGCACAAAATGCCATGACAGAGCTCAGTAAGATTGTTGGGTTTGGGTCTGAATTCCTGTCATTCTCCTGTGCATGTGTGCATGTTTGTGTGTGGAGTTAAATTTGTCCGAATCCACACTTGCATCTGTAGTTGTAGCAGAGGAGCAGAGAAAGGTTTGATTGTCTCAAACATTTATACTTTGTCATTTTGATTAACTTTTTTTCCTACAGTGGAACTCCATACCAGTAAATATTCATAATCCTCACATCCTTAACTAGATATAAACACAAACACACAGCTTTAATCCCTCTTCTTAAACTTTCTCAGTCCATTCGTCTCAATCTACTCCTCCATCCATCAGCTCCTTCAAACCGACTCATTCCTCCCTCCCTCCCTCCTTCCTCCCCTCCTCGTCTGGTTAAACATCCTGTGCACGTCCCAAGAACAACATGAAACAGCTCTTTAAAGACAGCAAGGAAATTACAAACTTTTTTATCCCCTCCCACCAAAGTGTCCCCTTTTTCTTCCATGACTCGCCATCTATTCCTCTACCTACCTCGGACTCCCTCCTTCCCGCTATTAATCCCTCTCTATCTCTCTCTCCCTCTCTCTTTCTCTCTCCTTCCCTGAGCTCAGACTTTTCCC